>BPLR01021557.1:0-39030 GCA_021605095.1 Caerostris extrusa
TTTCAATAAATTTCAAAATCATACATTTCGTAGATTAAAACAATTACGGTTCTAAAAAGATTAAAAACAATTACAAATCTTATAACTATAAATCTTTACTATAAATATAGCTATTCTAATAAAATAATTGATGATAAATTAATTAATTTATTTATTATCAATTAATTAATTATTTGTTTTTATTTTTTACGAAGATGTGTAGAAATAAAGGACAAAAAAATGGCACAAAAATTTTTTGTTCAATTTTGAGGTTCTCATGTCCGATTAAATAAACATTTGTTTTTTCAATAAACTTCAAAATCATACATTCGTAGATTAAAACAAATACAGATCTAAAACGGATTAAAACAATTGCAAATCTTATAATTATAAAACTTTACTATAAATATAGCTATTCTGATAAAAATAATTGATGATTTTAAATGACAATTTCTAACAAAGAAATTAACAAGAAACTCTCTTTTCTACACTTGACCACGTGGACGTTAATGGGAGTTAAGCTAGACGAGAAGTATAAGATTTCTAAATTACGACTGTCTTCTGTGAAATGCGAATACCTTTCCCCTCCTATTCTGCGGTAACCCTTGACCGAGACTAAAGCGTTGCTATTGACTGCTGTGGTCGTTAGTTAAGTGTGGTTCTTCGTCTTTGGGGCGAATTCTTATCACTAACCTGCGTGAATTCTTTCGAAGCACTGTTGGACAATAAGCTCCCATAAATCTACGACGGAACAGTTTTCCTAATTGACTATCATCACTAAATAAACCGTAGGATACAAGTGAAACTCGGTCCAGTGGACTAAATAGAAAGAAAGAGACAGAGCGAGAAAAAAATTTATTATCTGGAAAAATTTATTATTCAATTATTAGTCTGATCTGGATTTAAATTTAAATCTGCGGTTGTCCAACTAGATGTTGTTCGTTTTTGGTCCATTTTTTTTTTTTTCCTGCTATCTTACAAAAACACCAGAGAAAATTAGAATTAAGTAAAAGTACAGAAAGTATTTATTATTTCTAATAATCAGGATTTAAATTTAATTATTGATTATCTAATTAAAGGTTATTAGTTATTTTAGATTCCTTTTTCGCTCAGTAAATACAAGTGTAATAAGTAAAAGTTCGAATTGGTAATTTAAATATGATAAACCACATTATATCAATTAGAAAAGATTATCGAATTTATATCAATTAAATATGATAAACCACATTATATCAATTAGAAAGATTATCGAATTTATATCAATTAGATATGATAAATCACATTATATCACTAGAAAGATTATCGAATTTATATCAATTAGATATGATAAAACCACATTATATCAATTAGAAAGATTATAAAATTTATATCAATTAGATATGAAACCACATTATATCAATTAGAAAGATTATCAATTTATATCAATTAGATATGATAAATCACATTATATCATTTTAAATATGATGCTTTTAATTTTTATTCTTTGACAGTCTAGCAAGATATTTATTTTCATTAAATGATTTAAAAATAATATCCAAAATTTCAGGCTAATAGATAGCATTGATTAAAAGAAATAACTAAAGGTAGTTTTTCAAATTAACATTTATACTTAATTCTTTGATTATTTCCCTAATTTTTTTTTCACTCTATCATTGTTAAGCAAACTTTTTTGCTACTAATGAACTAGACAGAAAGACAAGAACAAACTAAAGATTTCCAACAATAAAGATTTAAATTTAAGTATGAAACCAAGTTTTAATTATCAGTTTATCATACTTTATTAATCCTATTTTCATTAACGAACTTAAATTATTATGAAAGATTCAGATAAACTGACACAATAAGAAGAAAAACAGAAAGAAAATATATGACAGGAGGGTGCATTTTGATATCAATATAAAGGAGTAGAGTTGGCGAACTTCACATTGTTAATAAAATGTTTCCACAATTCAAGCCCTTTTAATTTTAACACTATGAAGAATATAAATAATAAGTATTTTAAAAAGCTGAAGAATGTATCATTATGGCAAAGATTCTATATTAAGTTCCAGTTTTCCACTCATTTAGCATGACTTCATTCAACTAGGCAGTTTACTTTACGGAAGTACAGGAAAAATATCATAGACATTGTCATGTGTCATATCATTAAAATTGCCTTGTAGAGCTTTTTCTGAAGTAGTATTTCGGCATTTTGTGTCTAATTATTAATATTATTATTATAAAATATGAAGGAATCAAGAAATAACGAGACATCACCTCTCAAAAAAGAAAAAAAAAAGGCTAAATGCGTTTGTTAAATCAAAATATAATCAGATGAAGAGTTACATGAATTTGAGAGAGATGGCGACTCAGTACAAGTAAATTTAATGTGGTAAATTAATAAAATAAATATATACTTGTTTAACAAATGATTTTTACTTCCTTTGAAATCTCTAATTAATTATAGACTTTACTCAATAAAATAAAATTCTTTAATGTTCTTAAAGTGATAAAAAGACGTAAGTGCGTTTATTTTATAATTTTCATTCATTAAGATTGAAATTTATTACCTCAGTTCCAAATTGGGAAATAATATTAAATTTAATTTGTTACACTCTGTTTGAATATCAAAATGAATTCTTCCTAATTAATATGCTTTTTAAAAATTTAATAAAAAGAGTTCTTCTTGTTTATATACCTATAAGGAGTTTTTTAAAGAACTAACTTAATGTTTATTTAAGAATTAAATAATATGAAAAGTCACATTTATGTTTTAAAATATTTTCTGCATTGAAGAAAACCACTCTGAAGGAAAGGCGCAAAAACAGTATAAACTCAATCATTTAAAGTCATTTGAATTTTCTGACATATTTTTATAATAAAAATGGAACTCTTAAAATGAACTCTCTCTCTCTCTCTCTCTCTTTCTCATAACTCTGAAAATTGTAAACCGCTCTTAATTTTGAATCTCTAATTTCTGTTACAATAATTCTAATTTTAATTGATGAAACTAGTAAACATTTTCTGTTCTTCCCTCAACACTTTGGTATCATTTACTAGTTTCCTCACACTACAACAAGAGGGGGAGGGATCAATTAAAGTAAAGATATGATGTCTTCAGCGATAAAAAAAAAAAAAAAAAAAAAAAAACGATTTAATTCAATGATCAGAAAACCATGAAACTCAAAAGTCTAATTCTCATCAAATGTGAACTCGACTTGAATAAAAAAAAAAAGTACAAAATAAAAATCATTTCAGAAACAAAGAAAAATTATTTAATATTATACCATTTTTCTAATGGGAAGAATTCTGGCATTTCATGCCCAGGAGATAGGAATGTATGTTATTTGTTAATAACCCATCACTCAAATTTGACAGCAGATAAGCAGTATTGTAGGTGGTTATAGTATATACAACAAGTGCTTTGTACTAATGAGAAGAACCTGTCACTCAAATCTGATAGCAGATATTCGATATCGTGTATAATGACACTCAGAAAATTAGCTAATGTCTGTGTGACCTTCACAGGTCGAAAAACAATTACAGATTGAATGTGAACTATACCATGAGTTGTTTCGCCGTGATTGGTGATCGACCACGAGCTGAGAAATGTCTTTTTCAATGAGAAGTGAGGGAAGATGACACAATTGTTGACGGATTGTCTGAAAAGACAGGTTTTTGGAAAAAAAGAAAGTTCTGCGACGAGTCGACCGGAAGTGTTATTTTCTTTTTCTCTGAAGTGACTGAATAGGCCGGAGATTCCACATGTTTCTAAAGTGAACCCCATGTGGTTTCGTGTATCACGCCGTTTGATAATGAAGGTCTGCCGCAGACCAGGCAATTAGATTCGACATAGACTCGAGAACTCAGAAAATCACCGACCTTGGAGTGAACTGTACTTGTTATTTAATCATGCATTTGTGATCAAATTTTATTTTAATTATTAATTTCCGTGTATAATAACCCAGAAGACATTTTTGTATATATATAGTGCTTGTAAATAAAAAATTGTGTTCTTAATTGTTGCATGTGTAAAAAGTGTTCTCATGAACCTGAAAGGGGCACTCTTCTTGAAGCCGTTATAGGTCTAATATAGGCCGAGACGTTATAATACGAAAACAATAAAAAACATAACAAACGAGTTCCTTTTGGAAACTAAGAAAACGATTTAATGATCCTAAAACAATACAAATTAAACTACCAGATCTTTCTTGGAAACGAAAGGAGCTATTTAAAACAAGATATGGAAACAATAAAAACTCAAGTAGGGGTCCATCTTGGAAACAAAAAAAGCGACTTGAAACAAAAGATACGTAAAGAATAAGAACTTAACAAACGAGTTTGTTTTGGAAACTAAGAAAACGATTTGATGATCATAAAACGATACAAATTCAACTACCAGATTTTTGGAAACGAAAGGAGCTATTTAAAACAAGATATGAAAACAATAAAAACTGAACTACCAGCCTATCTTGGAAACAAAAAAAGCGATTTGAAACACAAATACGAAAGAATAGAAACTTAACAAACGGCTCGTCTTGGAAACTAAGAAAACGATTTGATAATCCTAAACAAATTCAAATTCAACTACCATTTCTTTCTTGGAAACGAAAGAAACTATTTTAAACAAGATATGAAAACAATAAAAACTCAACTAGGGGCTCATCTTGGAAACTGAGAAAACGATTTAATGATCCTAAAACAATACAAATTCAACTACCAGATCTTTCTTGGAAACGAAAGGAGCTATTTAGAACAAGATAGGAAAACAATAAAAATGAAACCAGATCTTTCTTGGAAACGAAAGGAGCTATTTAGAACAAGATATGAAAACAATAAAAACTGAACTACCAGATCTTTCTTGGAAACGAAAGGAGCTATTTAGAACAAGATATGAAAACAATCAAACCGAACTACTAGATCTTTCTTGGAAACGAAAGGAGCTATTTACAAAAGATATGAAAACAATAAAAACTCGATTATGGGTCAAATTGGAAACAAAAAAAGCGTTTTGAATATCTAAATCAATACAAATTCAACTACTAGGTCTTTCTTGGAAAAGAAAGACGCTATTAAAAACAAGATATGAAAACAATAAAAACTTAACAAACGAGTTCGTTTTGGAAACTAAGAAAACAATTTGATGATCCTAAAACAATACAATTACCAGGTATTTCGTGGAAACGAAAGGAGCTATTTAAAACAAGATATGAAAACAATAAAAACTCAACTAGGGGTCCATCTTGGAAACAAAAAAGCGATTCAAAAGGAAGATACGAAAACAATAAAATCTCAACTACCGGGTCCATCTTCGCCGAAAATGCAAGGGCCGGTAGTAGGTACCGAAAAAATCCCAGGTTGGATGGTGCACGATTTTGGAACATTAAGCCGCCTCCCTTCTGTCATGCATTCAGAATACCTCCCAAATCTTATCTTGATCAGATCTAAGGGGCTTTGAGGTTTCCGCTTCTACTTCATCCCCACTATTTTACCATATCGTTATTCTGTTAGTGAATTCATCTCTGATAATGAAAGACGACATTGGAAACAGACACCCGTTCTAAAAATATTAATGGTCCCCATCGCCCACTATTAATAACCATATAAAAAGCCGTGCTAATTAAGGCGTTTGTCTGCACTTATAAATGTGTGAAAAGTACGGAAACACGATTTTCTCACATGTAGGCGTGACACCTTGCCTCACAAATCTTTCACCAACTAAATCATTCGGTATGTGATTTTTATGAAGGTGGATTAAGGTAATTTTCAATACATTTCAGAGGTCAGATATATTTCATAATTTTGCCTAAAATTTTTATGTTTTGATAATTTTGTTTTTGTTTTTATTTTAATTTTAAAGTTTCCGAACACGCTATAATGTAAAAATTATCAGCATAAAAAATATATCAGTTAACTGTAAAAATATCTTTAGGTGATATATAATCTATAACTGTGTGGTATGTTTCAGGTTTGTACTTGTACTACTCCCAGTAAAAGTACACTACTTTAAAAGTTAAAATCAAGTCATTTTTAGTCAAAATCAGTCAAGTCATCAATCAAGTTATTTCAAGTCATTTTCTCGAAGTCATTTTTTTTTTTTAGTTTAATTTTATTATTTTAAATATGTTATTACAGAAATTTCATAAAATATTCATAATTTAGTAAATGTTTAGTGTTTTTTAGAAGACTAACTAAAATATTTTTCGCAATTTGGATATTTTACTAAATTGTGATCGATTACTTATGAGAATTGTTATCGATTGTACTGAATACCTATATAATTATTTAATCAGCTTCACGATATTTTAGAATTCTAATATTGTCTTGGTAAAAGCATGCTATTTATTTTGATATTTTATTTCAATATAATTACTATTTTTTTCTGTAACATTTTTGAAGATTTTGAAAATTTCTTCAAAATTAGTAGTATAAGCTTTATCCCCAATATAATTCCTACTTTAAAAAAAAATATAAATTATTTCAAATACTTTTACTATGTCAAAAATATACAGTAGGAAAATCTCATCTGTCGTTACATTTTTTAATGCATAAAACGTGTTTAAATACCTTAAAAAGCAATATCACAGCAGCATAATTGATAGAGTAGTTACTCTGAACATTTGAATAAATGTGAATCAATTAAAAAAAAAAAAAAGGAAAAAATCTAAAACGAGTGCCAATTCTTAAAAAATACACAGCAAACCCTATGAAATTCGCGCCAGTTTTTAAACTTCGTACTAAAAGTTGTGTTACATTGCATTCAATTGTTCCAACGATTCAATTACCTATTAATAAAATACATCTTAGTGAATGTTATTTTACTGAATTGTACAAAAAAATTTGATTTATCATTTTTTTTTTTAACTGAAATTTTTTTTCTGTCATTTTTTTTCCTTTCGTAACTTCAGCAAAACTTTTAACACCAACTTATCCACACACTACCTGACCAAGTGGCTAGATCTCTAGTCTTGATACCACATGTTTCAGTTTCGAATCTGGCGGTAGCATGGATGGTTTGATATCTACATTAAACTGTAGGTTTAGGTCTATTTAGCCTACAGTGTGCAATAAAAATGACAGTAGAACGACAAACATTTATCAGCCCACACAAAGAAAAAAAATCCGACAATGATAGATCAAAATCTGACCGTCACTGTTTTCATTGAAATTTATACTAAGTATAGATCAAGACTAAAGTGTTAACTGGACAAAATAGTAGGACCCAATTCTTAATGGTTTTCGAAATTCAAGTTTTTAAAAATGTTAAACTCTTGTATAGTATTAAAGCGCTATGCAGGTTAGCATTCTCATGGCATAACGGTTATAGAGACCATCCAACGGGCATGATTTTTACCTTCTACATGTTATTTTTTTTTTTTTTTTAATTTCTTACGTTACACTCATTACAAGTAATAAAGGAAAAATTACAAAAATGAATAAGTATTTTTGTACTATAAATATTTTTTTATATACCTTCCACGCTTTTTTTTTTTTTTTGCCTTACAAAAATACTTCTTAAATATTAACTATTTGTTGTTACTTTATCATTTGCAGCGGTTTTTGAATAAAACATTTAATTACATTCATCCATAACAGAAAAACTTATTTAGAATAGGCATAGAATAAAATTACGGAAAAGTAAACTCAAATAAAAATCACTTTGGAATAATTGCAGACTTGGAAAAAAAAAAAAAGGAACAGAAAAGCAAAAAAAAAAAAAAAATAATAATAATTTTTAATTAAAATAAAAACTAAGGTTAGATTTGGTTTGGTTTGTCGCTCTACTGTCATCTTGTGCACACGAGGGCTAAACAGGGACCTACAAGTTTAAAGTGGATTCGAACACTACAAACATCACTACTACATTATAGTACTTCATAATTAAATAGATCCGGTATAATTTTGAATCACAAATTCATTATTTATATATTAAATGTAACGTGTATTTCTTTCTTGCAATCTCAACAAAAAATTTAATTTTAATGAAGGATTATATAGCAATGAATCTAATGCATTCAATTCCTGCACTAGAGACACAATTTTTCTAAAAAATCGCCAAAAATTTAAATTTAACGACAATGAAAAGATACTATAATATTTAAAAAAGCACTTTTCACACAATGCATAAATATAGATAGATATAAGCGTATAGTAGAAAATATTTAATCATTTTCCTGCAATATTCAATAATTTTCCTTTCGTACAATAAGTAAACGTAAAAAATTAAAAATGGGCGAAAACAATGCCATTTAGGAAGGAAATTCATTACACTAGGTTACTAAGTTACATACACCACAAGATAGCTTTTACAAAAAAAAAAATCCCTTTAACAATAGAAAAGCTTTTAAAGTATTCAAATTTTAGTTTTCGAAAATTATTAAGATGTGGGCGTGAGTTAAACATCCTCGTCACGATCTACACCTAGTATAAAATTCAATCAAATTGGTAACGGACAGTTCTTGACCTTTTCTTGTGATTAAAATCTACATTAAACTAGAAAAAGAATTCACGTGAGAATGGTTGTATACATTAAATTCTTTACATTGTAAATCTATTTTTACTCTTATACTTTTAATATTCTGTGTTAATTCTATCTTTTTGCTATTACTTTTCTTATGCGTATTTTGCTGTTTTACTCTGCAACGGTTATTTTAATAAAAAACAAAATCAGAAAATGAAATATTTAAATTCTGGACCAGATTTCCTGTCTTTTTAACTGAAAATATGTTTTAAGTTTTATATAATTACTTGTGCGACAATTTTTTGTAAGATATGTAATTTTCTGATTCGTAAATTTAAAATAATTTATAGGTCTTGTCTCAGATTGTAGTATACATTTTATTACTTAGGATTATATTTTTAAATCTGAGATATGAAAATAAAAATTTAAATAATAATTTTTTTTTTATTTCTCTTTTAAAGTTATTTTTACTTTCACATTACAATTTCTGGCTTTTTATAAATTCAACTGTTTTTTATTTCAGGTTCTGAAGGCATTTTAAAATGTTAATATCAAAAATAATTGCAAAGATTAAAAAAACTCTAAAGACATCTAGACATTACCGAAATATTCGAAAATACCGTTAGGCATTATCCAAATATTCGAAAATACCGTTAGACATTATCCAAATATTCGAAAATACCAATAGACATTATCAAATATTCGAAAATACTGTGGAAATACCATTTGACTTTTAATATATCTCACATTAAAAAAAAACAAATAGTTTTGTAAAAGTTTGAGTAAAGAAAAAAAAAACACTGATACACATACACATTGACTCAACAAGAAAGGGCTATTCGAATACACGAAAATCGGTAAATGTGATGTATATTTATAGTAACAAACACGGTTAAACTTTAAAAGAATTCAATGCTTTAATCCAGAAGATACAACTACAGACAGCGAACCACACAATAATGAGTTGACCCACTTCTGGCTCTTTTACAAGTTGCTATCTGGCTTAATATAGATTCCAGAGGGATTTCTTGCCAAACTCTCTCCGGTTGTCGAATTAAATAGAAAGATTTTGAAAGCAGCTCATATCAGATCCTAAACGTTCTCTTGAAGAAAGAGATTTGGCGGTCTAGTTACCCATGGAATTATTTGTAAAACACGAAGATGATCAGTAGAAGTAATTACTGTATGTAAACAAGCATTTTCTGGTTAAAATATAAGCCCATGGTGCTAGGGGAAAGGTAGCACAACGGAACATAAAAATGTCATCGATGTACCGTCATGGTATGAAAGAATGTCATGAATAGCAAGCAAAAGCGGTCCAACCATTAAATGAAATGAAACCCCAAACCATAACTATGTGCTATTGGTCTGTGTGGTGAGTGATATTGCTTAGCATACACCACTGTCGGAGGTCTCCATATACGTTTTGCTTGCCGTTAGTACTCAATTCGAGGCAAATATTGTTGAAAATAATTTTTAATCTATTCAGTAAGATTCCAAGCCTGGTACCATTGTAAACAGACTTGTCGGCATGCACAAGTCAAGAGTAATCAGTAAAAATGGGCACCTTGAGGTCAGACTTCAGCTCTTGTCAGACTGAGCTCAGTTGTCTGCCATAATATTTGAGCACACTGGTGTCCGCTACAAGATCGAAACGTTTGTTAATGACAAATCCGATGAGGTGAGAGGCGCTCTTTTGATGATATTTTTGTCGTCTCTCCAAGGGACGATCTCTGCCTTCTCAACATTTTTCTTATGGCATGGTTCACCCAATGCCAAGATCATCAAAAGACATCATTGCTCAGACCCAAATGTCAATTGATCTTTAAGTTTGATCTTATTTATTTAATTCAATTGCGTATCTTCTAGTAAATGGTGACACATACTAGCTAATCAGTACGCGAAGGATTAGTACAGTACAGTCAAACAGAGTAAACATAATCAAATAGGAATGAAAGTTATGCCCTACAGTTGGAATTTCCCTTTTTTATATACTTTTAGGATACTCAGTTATGATACTCTTGCCTCCTAGCTATTCATTCATTAAACGTCAAAATTTAATTACTTGCATGTTTGGTCAAAGTTTTCGTTACAGGCTAACTGCTGCTCAATTGGCTATATCTATTTTGTCGCTGGTTTTGTCTTTATTACACTGGTTTGTCTTATTGTCAATTCTTCATTTTGCCCAGATATCTATGCATGTATTTAGGATTGTATTTTTAGAATGTATTAGATTGCATTATTTATTTTTTAATATAATATATATATATATATATATTTTATTTTGTAAAAATAAATACTAATAAAAAATAATCGGCTAAATCTAAAAAATAAAAATAATAATCGGCTAAATTTGCTTTCAACAATTTATCAAAATTTTTCATATTTACTTTTTCTCTCCCCATAAATAGATGTTTACTCTCATTTTTATTTAAACTATGTATCTAATCTAGCTACCAATTTCGTAAAGCTAATTTCCAATAAAATTCAAATAATTCCTTATTAAATAAATATATAGGGTGAGAAAGCAATAAGTATTAAAAAGTACTACTAATGTGGTGAAAGCAATAAGGATTAAAAAAGTAATGCTTTTCACATTATGTAGCACCTATAAAATACTTTAATTAATATAAATTTCGTGACCTTAAAAAGCAAAAAAATTAATAGTTTCTCCTATTAAATTATGTCCAAAAGCATGTTCTTTTATTTAACGAATCCGAACAGCGATTGCTTTAAGTTTATAATTATTCTAGTCTTTTCTTATTAAAGTTAAATACATTGTAACATTTTTTAAATTCTTCAAATAGATGTTCAAAAAAAAAAATGTTATTTTATTTAACCAGTCAAGAACAGCGATTGCTTTAAGTGTAGAATTATTCTAGTCTTTTTTTTTTAAGTTACATACATTGTAACATTTTTAAATTCACCAAATAGAATATCGTTATTAAAATTTGTTTCAAAGTAAAGAAAAAAAATAAACATAAAGAATTATATTATTATTATTCTCTATTCGTAAAACAGTTTAATATCTCATTTGTATTCTACATTCAGCAGTCGAGATAAGTTTACAAAGAGGTGAAATTTATTCAAATGAACTAAAAGAAGTTTGCAAAAGAAAACTGCATTAACTTTAATAAATTGATAACCAACTCAATAACTTACTTTTGAGACTTTTCGACATCATATTTTCTGGTTTTTCTATTTTTTTAATCTGAAATAGAAACCTGCACTTTACTTTGGAACGAAAAGAAAATTAATAAGTTTAAAACGTAATAAACAAATATTGGATGGAATTTTGTTTTTAAATTAAAAAACCTTACCGACAACTCTTGTTTCGTAAACTTTATTACCTCACATGAACTGATAAGTTCAAAAGAAATAATAAAAGAATGTGAAAATTCCCTGTTATCACCTACATGTTTAAAATACTTAATTCATAAATAATATTCACCGAGGTATCAAGTAAAAAACTTTTCCCTCACAAATTTAGAATTATTATTATTATTATTTTGCAAAGAGTTTGGAAAATTATTGGTATATACAATATTTTAAAAGCATGAATGAACACACATCATATTCTTATAATGGGCAAGAAGTTTTCTGAAAATCATTCTTATGATTTATTTTCAGTTAAAAATTTAAACTTAAAAATATTAAAAATTCGAATATTTTAAAGCTATATTTATTTGCAGTTGATTGCAATTCGTCAATTATATTTTTAAGAGTGGAACAGCAACTAATAATTACAAATTTCTGGATCTTCTTCAATGAACAACAGCCTCATGGAGGGCCAAGGCTGTCTGCCCTCTGGCAGATTACAAAAAACATGAGATGTTTCCTTTTAATGGAGTTGGGCTGTCCGGCCTTATGGCCATCAGTCATATTAGACCAGGACCTACGGCTTAAAGTGGATTCCGAACCACTACAAGCTTCCATAGCACCACGGAACTTGAATCCGAAGTCTGTGGCGTTGAGCTCGAAAGTGTGAAGCTCGCCCATCAGGCCTCAAATTTTAAGATCTTCTTATCTTATAACTTTATAATGTTCATTGAGGAATATATGAAATTTATATAAATATAATAAAATATTCCGCTATTTTAGGGACCAAAATATGCAAGATAATTTTTTTCCTTTTACTTTCAGCTTATAAGCGGCCAAGAGTGCTTATAAGCGTTTTTCATGTCTATGTAGAGATTGCAACTAACTTCCGGGTTTTGCGCCTGTAGCGCTACCATCGTAGCGTCCTTTATTTTACCACCAGCTTGAGACAGTGCCTTGCTGACAGTTTGGGTCCATATTTCGTGGGGTCTGCGCCACACTCGAACCCTACCATCAGCTCTTACCAACTGAAATCGTGACTCATCGGACTGAGCCACGGTTTTCCATTCATCTAAGGGACCAACCGATATGCTCACGTGCCCACGAGAGTCTCTGCAAGCGATGTCGTTCTGTCCAGTAAAGGCACTCCGAGTCCGTCTTCTGCTGGAATAGCCCAAAAGAAGGTCAAAATTTCTCCGCACAGTTCTAACAGACAAGCCCCTTGTACGTCCCACATTGATTTCTGCGGTTATTTGACGCAGTGTTGCTTGTCTGTTAGAATTTACGACTCTTTGCGGTGCGTCGCCGGTCTCCGGTCGTTAAGTGTAGGCGGTCGACCACTGCGCTGTCCATGGTGGATGTTATGCCTGAAATGTCATACTCTCGGCACACTCTTTGACACAGTGGATCGGGAATGTTGGAATTCCCTAACGATTTCCGAAATGGCATGACCCATGCGTCTAGCTCCAACTAACATTCCGCGTTCAAAGTCTGTTAATTCCCATCGTGCGGTCATCATCACGTCAAAACCCTTCACATGAATAACTTGAACAGAAATGGCTCTGCGAAAGCACTGCGCATTTATACCTGTTCTACGCGATGCTACTGCCATCTGAAAATTTGCATATTAGCATCCCATGACTTTTGTCACTTCAGTGTATATACTCTATATGTGTGTTACTACGTAAGTAGTATCAATTCAGGAACACTCTCAAAAAATTCGTTATATTCCATACTTCGGCTTTGCTAGTTCAAAATCTTGAATTTAAAAGATAGAGTCGTAGAATGCTGAGAGTAAAACAAAGCACCATTTGGCTGGATTTGTCAGATCATGGTTAACTAGTTGTTATTTTTAACAAGACGCATAAGAATTCAAATAATAAGATTAAAATTTGAATCTTTATTCTATTGGAATAATTAATTCTAATTTGAAGAAGTTTAAATCATAGAAATTTCAGATAGTCGTGGAATCAAAATCAATAAGTAGCTGCCGTTTCTGGAGAAAGATATAAGATTTACTGTTAAGGAGAATGTTGTGCTAGTTTATCAGACAGTTCTTTAGTAGTTGATACTTTTTGAAATAAGTTTATTTTATAATTTGTCATTTGAAACAATAAGTAGTTAAATAATAAATATTCCTTTGTTACAGTATTTCAGAGAGTATTTATTTTTATTTAGTGTCAAAGATCTGCCAGCTTTTGGGATCGCAAATTGAGGGAAATTAATATTAAGGTTTTTCTTAAAAGCCTTATTGTGTATAACACAAAAAAAAAGTTTATTATGTATAAAAATTTTGATAAATAATAGAATATTAATGCTAATATTGCTTCAAATATTTATGAATAATATTTTTTATTAGATCTTTATATAATATTGTTTTTTAAAAGTGAATTCTTAAAGAAATCCAATATTTTTCTTGATTTATAAACCATTCCTGTAATAATACAATCACATATTATAATATCACATAACAAGCCATTCCTTCAGTATGGTTTAGATCTAATATGGTTCAAAATTCTTAAATCAATCTATCACATAAACTATAAATGTAATCAACCTATAACAAATTTTGAGAATTGTACTCACCAGTACAGATGACAGAAAAAACATCAAGCAATATTAATATACAATACTTTTTATCATTAATATATAATTAATTATAAATTATAGCTATTAAATACAAATTGTATTATTTCTTCATTTTGAAGGATTGGGATTTTAAATTATATTTTTAGATTTGACACATTTGCATACAGTTTTAGGAAATTAACGATCGTATTATATGAAGGTTATATTTTTGCTGCATTACGAATTCAAAACAATAAATACAAAAGATTATTGTTTAATTTAAAACAAAAATAATTGCAAATTAGAATTTAAATATCCACTGCATAAAATCGAGGTTAAATTTAAAGGATTTAGAAAAAAATTCTCACACTAAAAATCAAACAACTTCAGAAAAAAGCACGAGCATTTCTTAAACACACCATTTATTTGAAAGTAGCCAAACAATATAAGCAAAGGAAGTGAAATGCTGAAAAAAGCTTGAGAGAAAAATAAACAGACGAAGACAAATATGTTCGTGTCAGCGAATTGTTTAAATCGGTGTGTGTACATAAATACTTAATTAGTATGTCACTCACGATCATTATTCATTGGAAAGTAAATATTATGTGGTTTGAAAAAGACTTTTTCTCATGATTCTTCTTGTTGTTTTTAACGTTAAGTGAGGATTTTGTCTCTACTCAGTTCAGTTGAATTTAATTAATTTCTGCACTTCGAGCATTTTTGATACTTTCGAATGGCAATGCAACATTTTTCTCAATAAAAAATTTTTAAAAGAAAATCTTTGTTTTAATGCAGATAAATAAGAATTTATATTGTGGTACTTCTTGAAACAGTTGTAATTTGCTCTATGTAATTATTTATATTGTGGTATTTCTTGAAACAGTACTGCTAACATAGACAGTTTTTGGTACTTTCGAATGGCAACACCAGCATTCTTTTTTGAATGAAAAAAATTTGAAAAGAAAATCTTTGTTTTTAAAGAATATGACAGAGTTATAAAATTCACATTGCTTCATACTTAAAAAAGTACCTTTTATTTATTTTTTACATTTGTTTCAAGTAAATGCAGATAAATAAGAATTTTGCGCTATGTAATTCTTTATATTGTGGTACTTCTTGAAACAGTTGTAATTGCGCTATGTAATTCTTTATATTGTGGTATTTTTTTGAAACAGTAATTGTTAACATAGACAGTTTTTGGTACTTTCGAATGGCAACACCGCCTTTTTTTCACAATGAAAAAAATTTGAAAAAGAAAATTTTTGTTTTATAGAAGAATATGGCAGAATTATAAAATTCCCATTGTTTTCATACTTAAACAAATTACCTTTTATTTATTTTTTACATTTGTTTCAAGTAAATGCAGATAAATAAGAATTTTGAGCTATGTGATTATTTATATTGTGGTATTTATTGGAAACAGTCATTGTTAACATAGACAGAAAATCTTATTTATGTTAACAATTGCTATAATAATCATTCATTTGTTATCCACACTCTTTTCCTTTCTCTGAGAATAATGGATATAACGCCTTGTTTCACCTTTCATTATAACGGAAAACCCGCCTCACCCAGTTTCACATGTAGGAAAGTCACTAGAATCACCTAGTTCAGAGACTAGAAGAAAGATCACTTACAAATCACCTAGTTTCAGGGATGCAAGTAGAAAAATGACTTAAAAATCGCAAAAAGTTTTTGAGATGAAAGTAAAAGATTAGTTGAACAGTTTTTTATATTTCTGAAAAAAATTAAAAAAGAAAATTTATATTTATTTCTTTTTGAACCACCTATTAAACGAAATCTTTTATTCATTTTTTTGTTGTTACTTACTGATGGGATACAAACACATAAAATGAACTGCTTTTGTATTTTAAAATAAATAAAGAGAACGCGTTTAATTTTTTTATCATGAATGCCATTAGGCAAAAATATTTTTGACAACGAATGCCAAAGAATAATTATTAATAATATATATATTTTTGGCTAAAATCGTTAATATTTTTCTTTCAGACTATGTTGATTCATCGTTAGCATGATTATGTAGTAGTCATCGTTATATAGAGATTGACGAGATACAAAGAAAGGGCGATATACTAAAAACACGTTGTAACAGTTGACCTTCTAAGATATTTTTTTAGAAAATGCGCTTGAAACATGATATAACGAGGTACCATTTATCGAGGACTACTGTTCATATAGTTTTTCATACGTATAAGTCAAGATTAATATGCCATAGATATTTAAACTTTAGAAAGCTGGTTCATTTTTTGGCAGATTACCTTTAACTTGACAGAGGACATTAGTTTTTCTATATTAAACCATTATGTTGTTGTTGTACATCAACGGACTTTGTGTTCCACTAATATAAGCCACGAAAGGTCTACCAATAGATACAGGAAAATGATGCCTTCCCAGACAACGTTTAGAGATAACTATTCCATATTTGTTGACGTAGGGCAGAAAACTTGAAAAATTCCCAGCAATCAACTTGGTTCTCCAGGCAGCTGAAACTCCCACCAGTCATATTATTTAATTAACATATACTGTCTGTTACATGTTTACTTGTTTACATATACTGTCTGTAACATGTTTATATATGCTGTCTGTCATAATTGTTATCCAGCTTATTTCTGAAGCAATCCATCACTGCCAGATTCAAACACGCGTCCATCTTCAAGCCAGTGTCCTAACGGCGTGCGTCACCACTGGAGCACGATTATGGCAAAAACTTTTACTTTTTCAAGAATTATAATAATAATTAATATTATAAGTTTTGCATCAGCTTTTTAAGCATCTCTCAGGACACTGGCCGCCAAAAAGCTTCATTTCAAAATATACATTTTATTCGGATTCAAGTCCCATTGATGTCAGTCAAAAGCTGCAATCCTCTAAATAAACGTCTTCCACGTCTATTCAATTCGTGGGGGCGATGCTTATCCGAGAAGTGATGAGCTTCGAGGGGTGATTTTTATCAGATTAGCTTCATTTTGTAGAAGATCTTTATACAAAGACACGGATTAGATAAAAGAGAGGAAAAACCAACTCTCCAAGTTTTATTGACAAATTTTATTTTGATATCAAGATGATGGTGAAAAGATTAAGGTTGCAGTAAAAATATTTCTTTCAAATAATGGTTGTTCTTCCAGTATGTGTCATTTGAGTCTCATTGACTAGATTCGAAGCTCGACTTGAATTTTTTACGACTAAAAAGTCACCACTCAAGTAATTGTTTAAATTCCTTTTCTTTAAAGAATTCTTTATAATTTAGATTATTGAAAAATAACTCAACTATTATATAAACAATTAAAATATTAATTAAATTCTTAAAAGTCACAAAGATTTTGCACATTAGTAATATGTGGATTTTGGAAATATTTGCCATAAAGCATTCCCGATTTAGATAAATTGAAAGATTTTCCAATAGCATTTCTTTCTTATTCTATTTTTTTATTAACTACTCGTAACTAATTTTTAAAACTGTTCTTAGCATTGTGAAAATCTCAAACAGGATTGTATAATATGCTACGTATATTTAAATATTATGTATATTTCCTAGACATTTGCAAATAAAGATGGGCGAATTATGCAAAGCTTTATTTTGAATTAAAAGTGGTTTTAAATAACCAACGGTTTAGCACACAATTAAACTATTTTTATACATTCAATATAATTTGTTTATTGTAGATATGCCATGAAGGTTATGATTAAATAATCACATTATAAGAATGCTTTCAGCGGCCAAATAGTTTCCGGCCAATTTCACGGAACTAAATCCATCTTTTGTTCCCTTTAAAATAAAATAATAAAGGGTGTCAAATAATTCGCACTGAAATCTGACATGAATTTTGGAACACACTGGATAAGTTGGAAACTATTTCAATAACTTCAATAGAATTTTCATTAATTTATTGTGGATAAGTCATGAAGGTTACGCTTGAATAGGCACATTATAAGAATGTTTTCAGAAGCCAAATAGTTATACTAAATAGTTGCAATTTCATGGAACTAAAATACATTTTTTATTCCCTTTAAAATAAAATAATGAAGTGTGTTTTAAAATTCATGCAGAAATCTTACATGAATTTTGGGATTCTGGGAATTCTGAACTATACGAATCTCGAAATGAGATCTCGTGTGTCCCAAAATTCATTTATTGCTTAAATTGTGGAACACCCTTTATATAATGCCGATCAACTGAACTCAGATTTTTCAAATATTTTCTAATAAAGAATGCTTTTCAAATAAATTAATAGAAATTACTTTAAAAATATTGAAAACTCCGTAACGTAAGCTTG
The DNA here is from genome assembly GCA_021605095.1 of Caerostris extrusa. Classification (NCBI taxonomy): domain Eukaryota; kingdom Metazoa; phylum Arthropoda; class Arachnida; order Araneae; family Araneidae; genus Caerostris; species Caerostris extrusa. Next base: position 18,601 of record BPLR01021557.1, read on the forward strand.
CAAATTTCTGTAATTCAGAATACATGCTGAATTCAAGAATTAAATACATTCAAGAATATAATGCATGCTAACTTTGTATTTTAAGTACTAGAATATAATACCTATTAAATGCTGTGTTATATTTTTACAATATAACATTCAGCAGAGTAATATAAAAAGAAATTTTTAAAAATCGAAAATGTCTTTTAAGATTAAAAGTATCCTTATTAAAAGATGAAATTGGGCGACTTCAGAGTGAGCTAATAAACTTGGCACCGTTGTCATCTATAATAAAATCATATTACAAGGAACATTTTCCAGGAAATTTTCAAACAGAATTCTTTTTTCTTTCAGTTGTTTGCACAAGTAATTTTGATCTCCACCTGAGATTCAATCTGTGGTATCAGGAATATCTCAGTTTTCGTTGTGGGTATGTAACAAGAAAATGCCCTATAAAAAACGAAGGGGAGAAAATGTGTAATTTATGATGATGCCCTGGTTTCTCCCCCTTCTCCTGATGAAGTATGGACTCTCAGTAATCGATCGATAAATGATTTTTTTCACGAGTTAAGAAAGTCCCTATTATCCCCCTTCACGTTCGAGCCATCAAATGGTTGAGGTCACACACTCTTTACGCTTGTTAAATTGAAGACTATTTGAAAATGGAAAGGATTCTTGCGGTTTTGGGTATAATTTTGGATGGATAGCCGTTAAAGCAGACACTTAAGATATAATTAATTTAAAAACTTTTAAATGCTTCTATGAATTGTTATACTTTTTTCACAAAAGGTGCTGGGAGTCATACAGAGAATAAGAGCTGGAAAAGATTATTCAATTTCATTTAAGATTTTAAAAACATTTTAAGCAATTCTTATTCATGATCTAATATTTATCTACAAGAGCTCAAATTAATATTACTTTTTTTGCTGTGAAGAAATTTTGCTGTAGCGGATAATGTGTCTCAATTCTACTGAATGTTTTTTAGCTTTTATAACACACACACATACGAATAATAATGTATATATATATATATATATATATATTTTATATATATTATTACTAAGAAACATATCCCATTTTATATGTATAAAGACCACGTCCCAAGTGATTTAAAAGTCTTAAAATTGCTAAAACAAACATAAATGAAGTAATAATATTTGATAATATTAATACATTAAGGAGTCTTTTGTCCATCGATTGACAACCATTTTCTGTTGTCAATCAACTATTAATAAAAATTTTCTTATTTTCTTTAAAACTTATGATAAATTGGATGCTTAACTGCCATTTTAATGGGAAGAGAAATTTTCCAGGAATATCTTTAAAGCCTTTTAAATAATTTACAAAATATTAAAATAGAATTAGATATAAAAATGTTATTTTATTCTATTATGAATTGAATAAAATGATGAAATGCTTCAGAGAAATGTCACCAGTTCATGAAAATGTTCCATATATGAGTTAGATTATCCATTACATATATATATATTTATATAACATATATATAACATATCCAACATATATATCAATGAAATTGGCTTATTCTTGTTGTAAAATGCTTGTGAAATCACCATTAAGACAAACCTATTTTCGTTAAATTAAAGTAAATTTAAAATGTTTCTTACAGTTAAGAAAACAGAATTTAAAAAATTACTTAACAATAAACTAAAACTCTGAAAAAAATTACGTTTATTTATAGTTTAATTTGAAGCAATGAGAGATGAATTCTTAATATTTTGTAAACAATTTTTTTTTTTAATTTTATTGTTATGTTATTTTAAAAAAAAAAAGAAATCTATTTTATTCTCTCTATATATATATATATATATTTTATTTTATATCTATATATATATATATATATATATATAAGAGAGAAATGAAAAACTGGAAAATTGAAGTTTCTTATATATATAAGAAACTTCAATTTTCTCGAAAAATAATTCACCTTTGTTGGACTTTTACATATGTATAATATTAATTGAATAATATGCATTATTCCAGCATATTAGTAAGTTCCACCAATTAATAGGACAGAAATTTAAATACGAGACTTAATTCCTGAGAAAATGTGTTTCTCAAATTTTGAAATTTGAAATGTCATTCATATTTTAAAAAAGCATAAATATAAAATACTAATTTAACTATATGCTTTGAACTTTTACAAAAAAAAAAAAAGTGATTTCATTTACAATTAATAGTCATTAACGTCAAATGACCATGAATAACAAATATTAACGACTTGTTGTTGATGTTGTTGAACGAATGTTGATGAAAACTCATTTATTAATAACATTGAATTTTGATTGTATATTACCTAAATCACAAAATACAAGATTAATTAAAACTGAAATCAAATTCAAATTAATTTTGTGAGAAAATCAACATAATCCTCATTTATGACCTTAAAGTTATCATTACCTCTCTAAACGACATAAACTGAATATACAACGCTCTTTATGAGTTACAATGAGAGCACGATTGATTAATTGCAGTTTGTTGTGGAGTTTTCAGTTGATAAAAGAGTAATTTAAATCAGATTTCATTTCTCATCAAGGTTTTACTTAAATAACTTAAGACAGTTTTCATTATGATTTTTTCTAAAGCCATAATTTCTACTTTCATTGCCTCTTTCCATTAATCTTGTATATTAAACAGACATAATCTTGATGTGTCAATCAATTTTTGATTTTCCTTTAAAGAGAAATTATCTTAAAAAATTGGTAATTTATTTTTAATTACTTATCTTTCTCATAAATTGCTGTTCGAATATTGCTGGTTGATTGTGATTTAGAAGGATATAAATTACTTTCCTGCACATATTTTACTTACAATTTTTTATGATTTTTTTTTCTTATTTTTATTACATTTTAATTTATTTTTATTTACGTTATTTATAATTTAGAATAATTCAACGGAATAGCATTTAGAATCAAAAGTTAGGAAGCTAGATCATAATAAATTAACCAAAAAAAGAGACTTTTGATTGTTTAATCATTTATTCTTTTGTAAATATTTTTAAAATTATTTGCTTTTTCTTAATAGGACAATCAGTGCGATTTTTAAATTGTTCTCCGTTTCATTACAAATTTTTTTGTTCAAACACAGTTTAGTTGATTAATGCACGTCAAAACTATAAATTGATTTTAACTGGAAGTGGAGATCGACTTTTGTCCAGTGGTAATGATCACAGCTTATACTTACTGCAGTCACTGCTTTCAGAAAAAAAAGGGAAAAAAAAAACCTCGATAGCGATTATGACAGGCTGCTTAGTGGGACCTTTTCAGGTTTCTCCCATTCGACTTGTAAAAATGCGAGTCCTCAAGTCAAGTATGGATCTACTATGTATTCCCGAAACAAAATATAACCAACGGGGTTCAAGGTTGATAGATCCTCTTTTCGAGGACGGGTTAACCCTTACGTTAGACTTTGGACTTAGCACGGTTTTTTTCTCCCGTTAGACTTTGGAACCGATAATGGGAGAGGGAGAAAGAGAAAAGGGAGTGGGCAGAGTCAAGTGAAGAGTTCCAAGCAGTACGGAAGCTACAAAGACCCTTAAACAAACTGGCTTTGAAGATAATTTTGTAACTACTTGTTATATAATTGTGTTCCGTATGTTATGTGTTTCAGTTGTGCATTGCTGTCTTAGCAAATTTTAATAAATATGACATATTTAAAGGTCTCTTGTATTATTTAAAGAAATAATTCAGTTCTACCCTGAAGCAACATTGAATGCCCCAAACATATGCGGCCCTAATTTTTATTCTTCACATCCTCTTTTTGTTTTCACCAATGCAGAAAAAAAAAATCGATATAAACAAGTTAGAATTAAAAAAGGACATCAAACTAAATCGAGTTACCAAGCTCTTCAGCGATATTTTGTTGTTGTAGACAGCCTGTTTAGGATTTTGTAAGATTTTTTCAACGTGTGATATAAATTATGCATTATTTTTTCTTTGAAGCGTCCTTCACAAAAATTCGCAGAGTTTCACGATGGCTCAACAACAATAATAATTCGAGGAATTCCATTGGATAAAGTCTAAATGGGCAAACGCCGTAAGAAAGACACTTCTACAAATGTCAGAATTTAAACCATTATTAATTTGAAATTTGTGTAATTTAAAATAAATTCAAGTGTAATCACTGTACTTACATCCACAGTTCCACCATTCAAAGTCCTATCAAAATGCTTTCTTGTAATTAAATTTCGTGCTTAAATTATGATATACATTTAAATTAAGAACTGTATTAAGATTTTCACGTGTTTATTTATATTGTGTAAATTATCCCCATTTCGTAAAAGGACTTAAAATTATAAAAATTTTTTTTTTAAATACAGTAATTGCACGTGTATATATATATATATACAAACACAAATATTCTGATTTATAATATTAAATTCTTGATTTTCGTTAATTTTTCAGTTCAGAAAAAGATAAAAGTTCTCAAGATTGTAATCAGTTTAAGGCTAAAAAATAAGTCAATAAAACACGGAATTTTAATTTTTCCTTTTATTTCCTTAAATAAAATTAATTCAATTCAGTAAAAATTTCAGAAACTAATTATTTACTTAAAATATTTACAAACTTATTAAATAACTTTTTTGACTTTATTCACAAATTAGAGCAGAAATATAAATGATTCGATTCCCATTTTTTATTTGGTTTAATTCTTCCAATAATTTGTGGTATTTCAAATTCTTTTTATCCAACATAATATAAAGAACAGAAAATAAAAAAAACAGAAATAATTATGTCTATTTTAATTATTTATATGCATGCTGTTTAAAATACGTTTTTTCTGTGCATCACACTTATTTATTATTATACTAATAATTATCTACGATTTTACATTAACTGTAACAAGGAATAAATATCTGAGAATTGAATTTGAATCAACATATTCACGCGTTCAACACACACATTTCTGTAATTGTTTACATGCAATCTAATTAATTATATTATAAATATTTTTTGAAGAATAATTAATTCGTTTAATACATGAATATCCTTTAACACTCGTTTCATTAGGTTTAACAGATTCTATAATACAGGCAAAAGGTATCTTGAGTAAATATTTTTGTTCAGTTTTATTATACTTTGAAATATATTTAACAAAATTCGTTTGAAAGGTATTGTTCTTTTGTTGCTATTAATTATGAAATTTAAATAATGAACGTCTATATTTATTAGAAATTATGTTTTTGTATTATATTTTAATGTCCAGAAGGAATTATTATTAATTGCAATAAACATTAATTACAGTTTGTAACATATTTTTCTTTTAAATAATAAACTGCTGGTTGAATTGTTAACGTTAAAAACTTTATCATGAAGTAAACAAAAATAAACCAACTGACATTTTTCACAAATAAAGAATTCGATCCATTATTAATGAGCTGTGTCAGACATCACTCATTTGAAATCTTACACCAATCCCATTCTATTAGGCTTTCAATTTATTTACTTTCCGGCGGCAACTACACAGCTTTTGATTAATTTCGACTACATTAAGCGAAATAAATTGGAGCCCGCAGGCTTTTCTCACCTATCTCCTGAATGAATCATTTTGGAAATCTATGTTGATGGCCATCTACGTTATGCAAAAAACTACCATCAATGTATTACCCCGGCTGATCTGTGGGTAGAAAACATATGCGGACAACTTAATAGCTTCTGATTACAGTTATCTCACATATATGTATCCATCCCACGATGAAAGAAAACGCCGCGAAGAAATTGTCTGGTCGGGCGACATGTCATCTATTAAGACGTATTATCTTCTGTTTCCGATGTCTACTGTGCTGTCGGTAGATGTCTAAATCGTGTTTTTGGACCGATTTCGCAGAGTCCTTGGTAGTAATAAGTAAATGTCTGTTCCAGTGTGTCAGACATTTGAGATAATTCAATGTGAAACAAATTATGGTAGCTCACAAATGTTTTAGTTGAGCTTTGAGGTTATTTTGGAGCAATTACAGTAGATGATTAAAATGTTTAATTGATTTTGATTATTTTTAATCAAAATCAATTAAACCTCTTGAATAAACAACTGTAATTGGTTGATCATGTTACCAGTTGCACGTTCGCATTATAAAACACACAATTCAGTTACAAAAAATTATTCAATTAACTTAAAATTTCATTTTTAAGTATGGATATGTTTAACTTATTTATATGCAGAGAAGTGACTGGAGCAGAAATTTAAAGTTACTGTAAGTCATTTTTGCAGAAATTGATGAGGACAATAAAAATGTATTAATATATTATTAAAAATATATTTTAAAGGAAAATTAAAACAGAACTTTAACTTTTTATTAAACTTCCATTGATAGATTATCGGTTTAAAAATTTTTTGTAATATTATAGTAGTGATAGTAAGTAAACTTCAACACAAATGTCAAAATTTTAATATGAAATACATTAGCCAAAAAACAAGCGATGAATGTTTTCACTGAATTAGCCATTCTCAAAACAACATTCTGCATCAGCATGCCTTCGAGATCACACAGCACTTTGACTTCTGTCCTCGAAATCTTAAACACAAACTAAATTTATTTTTAATTTTTCGCTGTTCTAAACATTTTTTAAGTTGCCAATCGGTAAAATCTAATCCAACATATTCATAATTTGAAATTCATTTCCTCAAACACTGTAACCATACATGCTGTCCCCCCTTCCCCCTTCATTACTATGTTTACTACCTCATTATATATGTTTTCTTGCCGACGACAGCTTCCTTCATCTTTTATTTTTAAATCGTCCCATTACTTCTCATGAAATTGTTTTCTTGACATAAATACCTTTAAAATTGAGACTCTGGAGAATTATTTTATCAACAGATCATAATCCTCGAATTCCACGAATGCAAACATTGTTTCTTGCCAGTTGCCTTGTCTACAATGACACTTACTCTTACCATGGTATCATATGTAGCCAAATATACACAAAGATCGTCTTTCCCCGAGACATTTCTCAATTCTATCACATACAGTTTATTGACCAGGTACAGCACATTTTGAGTTAATCTGGCGATCATCCATTTTATGTGATCTTGCAGCCTGGTCATCGATAGCCACATTAGCTGATTTTCAAAATTGGTTTCCAGCTTCCCCAGACACTATCGTAATCATCTAACAAGTCAGCTCTCTCTTATGACGAAATATTTTTTGTCTAGTTGTCAATAAAATTTTCCGCAGTTCGTTGGCACCCTATTTTTGAGTTGATCTTTAACTATCAAATCCTTTTAATGAATCAAAATAATTCCCCCTACGCCCTTCAGCCATTCCTCCAAAATGTCCTTAATTCAAAAATGAGGCCTTTCTATGATGCTTTTTTTTTATGTTGTGTGAATTGTATTCTACAACTCTCGCCATTAAGCTTAAAATATTTCAGCCGTACCTCCTTCATGTAGTCGTATTCATGGACTCTTTCTTCTGGTTCTTTAGCTATAAACTGGACTATGTCCTATGGGTAAAAGGTAACAATTGAGTGACCTAATCAATTTTATTTAACTGCAACCTCCTAGCTAGATGTTCAAAAGTCATCAAATAAAAGCTGAAGTCATCTACTCTTGGATAAATGTTTTGTAGGATCTGTTTTAGAAATGTAATCCATCTCGGAACTGTGTAGTTACTGGAGTGAAACTGGATTTTGAGGACTGAATTTTCATTTTCTCAAGTTCAAATACCCTTCTTTCCTGTCTTTTTTCTCCCTTATGTTCTTCATTTTCTGTTATACATTTTCTGTTTCTTCTTTCTTCTGTTATTTATAATCATCTCCGAATCCCTCTTCGTATGCTTTGACTTTACTATTAATTCTTTTTATATTTTTAACCCTTCTGCCATCTAATTTCTAAATCCTGAGTCAAATTCGGACTTTGTATTTCCTGACATTTTTAGTAAGAATGTCATTGCTTATTAAGTTACTGAAACCAATTTAACTCCTACTAATATTTCTACACATTTAACATTACAATGTGAGTTTTTTCAATATCGTAAAAAAAAATATACAAATTCATTTCATATTTATTCATTTTTTTCTTGCTTTGTATATCCAATGAATCGAAAATTTTAAATAACATATAATTTACAACAAAAATTTAACATTTCTGTTTCAATCAATATCATTTTTAATTTGAAAGAAAAGAAATAAAGTATAAAAAATTATTATCTGATCGCTTAGTTTGTATTTTCCTATTAGAAATGTCCCATAAAGATTTGTGTAAAGTTCTTATGTAAACAATTTTAAAGATATCTAAAAAGTGAGCAATAATCCGCCTAAATTCTTCTCAAAACTTTATAATTTTCTTAATCCAATCATGAGATTGCAAATCTTTATATATTTATCCTGAAATCTTTTATTTAATCCCCATATCCTTCTCCTTTATCCTTTGAGATCTAATTTTCTTAATCCAATCTCGAGATTGCAGATATATATTTATTCTGAAATCTTTTGTTTTATCCTATGTCCTTCTCCTTTATCCTTTAAGATCTAATTTCTTAATCCAATCTCGAGATTGCAAATAGATACATATTTATCCTCAAATCTTTTATTTTATCCTATATCCTTCTCCTTTATCCTTTGAGATCTAATTTTCTTAATCCATTCTCGAGATTACAAATCTTTACATATTTATTCCGAAATCTTTTACTTTATCCTATATCCTTCTCCTTTATCTTTTGAGATCTAATTTTCTTAATCTAATCTCGAGATTGCAAATAGATACATATTTGTCCTGAAATCTTTTATTTTATCCCATATCCTTCTCGTTTATACTTTGAGATCTAATTTTCTTAATCCAAACTCGAGATTGCAGATAGGTATTTATTCTGAAATCTTTTATTTAATCCAATATCCTTCTCCTTTATCCTTTGAGATTTAATTTTCTTAATCCAATCTCGAGATTTCAAATCCTTATATATTTATCCTGAAATCTTTTATTTAATCCTATATCCTTCTCCTTTATCCTTTGAGGCATCTACCAATATCCTGAGCAATCCTTGCTCGTTTTCTGTGGCTTTTATTATGTCAATCTTTTCTACTTTTTTTTAAATCCAATCTTGAGATTGCAAAATCTTTACATCTGAAATCTTTTATTTAATGCCTATATCTATAGTTTCCTCTTTTCCTATTAAAAATGCCCTTTTAAAGATTTGTGTAAAGTTCTTATTTAAAGCCATTTTCAAAAGATATCTAAAGAGAGCAATAATCAATCTCAATTCTACACAAAACTTTCTAATTTTCTTAATCATATTCTGAGATTTCAAATCGCTGCCTATTTATCCTGAAATATTATATTTAACTCCTATATCCTTCTCCTTTATCCTTTGAAAGGCATCTACCAATATCCTGAACAATCCTTGTACGTATTCTTTGGCTTTCATCATGCCATCTAATTCCCAAAGCTTGCTTCGTGTATTCGGGTTCTTTTGAGAGGCAAGCACAGGAGAAAAAGCACAATAAAAAACGCAACTAGGCAGCGAGTAATTTAATTTAACGTTTATCGAGGGAACTAAGCAGTGATGTAACAGCAGAAGACATGGATGTTGAAGAGAAATGATTGAAGATGCAAAGGAGGCGCCTTAAGATTCCGATCAATCCCTTAGTAATGTGTCGCTAAGTGCCCCGGGAAATAGCTGCGGTCAGTGTTATGTCGTGACTGATGCAAGGCCCAGGTGTACTCACAGACAACATATTATTATTTGATTTTCCACGCATGCTCCTTCAGGCTCTCAAGACCTTGAAGTCGTCAATCTTCTGCTTAACTGACAAATACTCGTGCTGCCCGCTCTTTCCAATTGAGTTTCCACTTTATGGAAGGGAAAGCTCATTAATTCCATACAAGGAGATCTTTCATCCGGTTTTACTGATTTTGAAAATGTACACATTTCTTATTACATGGATATTTCTAGGATAAATAAGAATTACCTTCAAAATTGTTTGGTATATTTAAGTATTGTGACATCATTGCTCAAATTAGTTAAATTTTTGCTTTTTCTCCCTAAACTTCCTCGGCAAATCATTCACAATGAAAAGTAAATAACGCTTATTTTAAATGGCGTAATCACTTAATAATATTAATCAATGGCAAATATGACTCAATTATCCTTTTAGACAGATATTTTAAGTGATTATTTCATAAACTGTCAATCAATTTATGATTATCAAAAATTTCTTTTATCAGCTATAATATTCCGAATGGGGTTGTTGGTAATTTCGTGTATGGAATTTTTATTTCGGCCAGATCAAAAGATAATTTCAAAACACATAAAGTTTTATTGAAAACTCTTCGCAAGAAAAGTAAACAACAAAAGATTTACGAATCATCTAAATTCACAGACTTAAAAACATTGAGCAGCCTGATGGCCAATTGGCTAGCGCTCTGGCCTTTGATATCACAGGCTTCAGGTTCGAATGCTGGCGGTGGCATATGAATGTTTGTTTTGTGGTTGTGGTAGTCGGAATCCTCGTTGGTTTCTGTCTAATTAGCCTAATGTATGCAAAAAGTGACCGTAGAGCGATAATCCAAACCAAAAACATTGTTATGAGCATATTTTATAGATCTCAAAAAAGAAAATTTCGGCGATTACAGAATATGATAACGTAGCATATTAGAATTTCTAAAATCATTTCACCAATAACATAATCATAATTATCGTCATAAATATCACCAAAGTTACCTCAACTAGGCAATACTTCAGTTCCCTGTTTATTACAACGTATTATTGGCAGCTTATTAAGAAAAAATACTTTTCATGAAAAGCGATTAAACAATTTAGCAACAGTTAATTAAAATCAAACATTTATTTGTATATTGATTAGAAAATTTTGTGGCACTAGTTTTACAATTAAATAATTTTTTATTTAATTGATTGTTTATATTAAGTAATTCTATATATATTCATAATAATAAATTTCATATGTCAGATTTTTCTGAATCTGTTAAATTTTGAGAGTTTAAAGAAAGAGGATCTAGTTGCAATGAAGAATTCATTCCTCCCAAGATGCCCGTGATATTTTGGATTGAATCAACTTATAATAATTCATTTATATTAAATATTTATTAGTGATGACGTATTATACAAAAATTATACGTTTTGTCACTTATTTCATTATTTTGTTTTCATTTTTACACATCACGCACCAGTGAGTAATGTGGCAATCTGGAAATAATTTTACCTCCTAGTGTCTACCACGCGCTGGCATGGTAGTCTAAATATTCTATCAGGAAAAGCATAATTATTATTTGGTAATCAATATGATACACATAATCTTTTTATTACCACTTTTCAATCATATTCTTTATAAAAATAAATCGCCTTCTGGGAAAACCCATTTCTAAGGCGAGGAAATAACTCTCAACACATCCTAACTTAATCCTCGTTTTGCATATTAACATTCTGGTTAAGTCAAAGTGTTAATATGCAAAACGAATTACTAACTTCATAGTTCAAAAAAGAAAATCATTATCTTGGCATGTTAAGTCCGATAATTTATCTATTTAGTTTTAAAGAGCATAAATCGTGTATCTTAAGTTGATTTGCTTCGCTTAACGTACAAAAAAATTTAATTGCTTTCTTATTCACATTCCTCGAGTTTACAGCAATGAGTATTCTAAAACTTATGAACCTTTCAAAGAGAAAATTAGAATACATTAACGTTGAAACTTTTAATTTGACATGGGTCAGAAATCTCCATAGTTTCTCAATCAGGTCAGGGCAACGGGTAGCTTATAACACGTGCAAAGAATCGCTACCTAATAAATCTTCAGTTGAAAATACCTTCAGTTGTTATACCAAGACAACGAGTTATCTTCACATGCACTTATTCCGTTTTTACAAAAGGTTAATTCTTTATTATAATTTCTAAAAAAATATTATATAAGGCAATTTATGTTTATTTAGTATTTATAATAGTCATGTGATTACATCAGACAATAAGGGGTGTAGGTTAAGTTCAAGCAGCAAAAATTTCTAATTTATTACCTGTCCTACATAGGTTTGAAAATTACAAGCAGGTAAAACATATCATAATTTCATGAACATTATTTTTGATTTTACACATTACTGAATGAATTTTCTTAACAGACCAAATTTATATATATATCATAGCAAAAATGTTTGAAACATCTTTTGGAATTCGTTATTTTTTTCTTTTTGAAAGTGATCGTTTTGACTTTTTACAATTTAAATTACATCTTATTAAAACGTTATGATTAGAACGTTTATTAAAACGCTGTGTCTATTTTTAGTTGGACTTTCGCATCCAAATTGTTATTGTCCATGGTGTTGGATCAAAGCTTTTGATATATTTAGACTAAAGAAATACTAACTAATATGGTTTGAAGAAAGGTTAAGAATCAGTTATGAATATTCCGGAACATTTTTAACTCCTGATAACGCCAAGTCCTTGGCATTTTTCCAAATTTATGTTCCATTTGGCAAAAATTAAGTTTGGTCTTCTGGTACTTTTTAATTCAATATTTATATGTAGAATTAATACTCAAAATTTAATAACACAAAATGTAAGGATTGATAATACTATTGGAAATGCATAAGCATGCTCATAAAACCATTTAAAGATTCTACTATTTTTTTTATTCAACAGAGCAAATGTATTTCATTGAATGCTGTATTTTAAAAGTACTACAAAAATTAAATATTTAAGTTTTTCAATTATGTTATTTATTAATTACTATATGTATGTGTATTGTTCATTTTTCTTGTAAAGTTCTTTGATCGTAGAAATTACATCTTACGTTGCCAAAAATATATCCTATTATCTTACCCAGAGTGTATACACCTGTATCATCTTCTTTAAAATACTTCTTGTTTTATAATATTTAAATCAAGATTAAAATCAATTTAATTCAATACAAAAAACAATATTCTTCTCATCACTCCAATTTGAAATGATAAAATTGAATATTAAAAGCGGAAACTAACAAATAACTTTATTTTTATGATTATGAATGCTGATCAATAAAACAATAAAAATTTCATACAATAAATATTTATTCTGCTTATCAATAAACTGTAATATATTTACAGTTCTTATTTCTACTCGTGTGGTCAAAACTCGATCCTTACATCTGTGTGTTACCAATTAGATCTCTATATTAACAGTTTCGTCGGACATTGGTTGGTCTCATGTCCCACCAGTGAGTAATGAAGAGAGAACTTTTAGGAGTGACTACCCGCATATATGTGCCATGTGGGAGAAAGCCATGAAAACTTCCATCAGGCATTCTGTTAGTCAATAAGAAACTTTTAAGTATGTTGACTAAATCGAGTTTCCTCATTTTTGAAAACAATGACTGAAACGTGCGCCGCCAAAGGACTCGACTCTCCGCACTCCTATACGTTAGCAGGACACTTTACCACTGGTAATGAATCGATTTTTTACAATCACTTGATAACCATTTCTTACAATATTATTTTATACAAATCTATGATGATCGCTTTTAAATAATAATAAGCATGCTGCCTGATGGCCAATTGGGCTAGAGCTCTAGCCCTTGGTACCACAGGCTTCAGGTTCGAACTGCTGGTCCCGGTCTAATTAGCCTAAAGTGTGCACAAAATGACGCAAGACGTAGAGCAACAAACCAAACCAATAATAAGCATAAAATATCGATGATTTCAGCGAAATGAGAGCAACAGCGAACAACGCGCAATAAAATAATCAAGAGTTCAAACATTTATACACATTTTGTAGAAAAAGAAAGGACTAGTTTTCTTTGACTACCTTTTTGTAGTTGTTATTAGGTTGAAGTAAAACCAAAACGGAACAATTTTTCTTTCAAAAGGAAAGATTATCGAAGTGATTTAGTTTCAGTAGGAGGACTTATTTCCATGTATTATCTCAACATAATTTATTCAAACTATTACTTTTCCTAGATATCATAAACAGTTTTTACAAAATAAAAGTATCAGGACAACTGAGCTTGTAAGAATGAAAAAAAAGAGAAAATCGAGACAGAAGTAGAAGGCAGTCAGGTATTTAGAATGCAAATGTATTTAGTCGACTTACCCTGCTTGATTTATTGCAATGCATACCGCCTACTTTCTTTGCGTAAACGGTTTAAAGTTGAAAAAAGCAGTAAAAATTTAATTACTAAAAAGAAGCTTTGAAAATGTATACGTTAAAGTAACAGCGCTAAAACTGCAACAATTTAGAATCTAATTATTATTTTCTATAGTTATGGATCTCATTACTTTTACAAATTCTTTGTATAAATTTCTCTTAGAATGTATAATTTATTTTAATTTTTATTCATTTTTCTTAAGGTTGTTTCTTTACAGAATTTCCTTAACCTATATAACCTATATAACCTTGGATTTTTAAGTCAGATTTATTATTAATTTGAACAAATCTGCATTATTTACAAAAATATTTTCAAATCCATTTTAATACTTATGAATTAAAGTTAAAAATAATTCTTATAAAAAAAAACCGGAAGAAATAACTATTAACTTCATCATTGGTGCAACAGCCCCAGGCAGTCCGCAGATTTTAAAATAGGAGAAGCTTCCTTTTTACAAGGTAAGGTTGTACGCCCTACAGTCATATTAGACAGGGAACTACCATTCAAGTTGGATTCCGAACCACTACAGGCATCCATGGTACCGTCAGGGATTCAAAGCCAAAGCCTGTGTCACTAGGTGCCAGAGCGTTAGTCACTCGGCCATCAGGCTCTTTACTATTTACTATTATAAGAAAATTAAAATAAAGAAAGTTAAATACGTAATTTAGTTTAAAATGCATTATTTTGATTAGAATTAATTTCATCACCATAAAAATGTAAGCAATACCATAATTTCAGTTTATGGAAGGTACTTAAAATTTGAATTTTACATTTGAATATCTCATGATATAAAATTACGACATCTCATGATTTGAATATCATGATTTGATATCATGATTTGATATCATGATTTGATATCATGATTTGATATCTCATGATTTGATATCATGATTTGATATCTCATGATTTGAAATTTGAATATCTCATGATGAATATTAGAATATCTCATGATATAAAATTATTTCAATATTTAAACAACTAATATTTTTTGTAATTATGTCACTTTTATAACTTTTATTTTTCCACTGCAGGTTTTTAAAAAAAAACTTCCCTACCCATTATTCAGGGAATTTCTGCTTTTCTACAACTGCCACCCCTATTTAGTCGATTTTACTTTTGAATGATGTGGTATCGGTGCCTCGCGGGCGACCTGCCCAATGAGAGTGTCCGTATGTCGCTAGAATTCAAAGATGCAAGAATGCAATTGTAAACAGAAAATTATGTGGAAAAGAAAAAAGGTGTGATTCCTTAGATGTTCAGACACAAGAATATTGATGAAATTGAACACGCAAACGTTGAAAAAAGAAAAGCAATATTGATGTATTCATGTACATACTTCGTCGAACAGGAAATTGTCCACTAGCTGAGCATGATGTGACCCGGCGTTATTATCCATGAGAATGAATTCATCCCTGATTGCTGCAATTTAAAGGACTACAATATATCCAAGGATCTCAACCCTATATTTCTGAGCTGTTAGTGCTTCATTCCCGAAAAAAGTGTAGGTCGGTGCGGCCGTTGATGGAAATACCGGCCCAGACCACCAATCCGCCTCTTCCAAATCGGACACTTTTTAAGCACAAATGCAGGGGGTATTCCATTTACCAGGTTCTTTCCTGGTGAGAATCCGCCTATTGTCAGGTTGTACACTAAAGCGGCATTCGCCCTTGAAGAGCATGTTGTTCCACTCATCTCGTCTCCATCCGAGATGCTACTGTGCCCACCTTCTGCGGGAAGCACAGTGGCCTGTGTCAACGAAACACAAATCATAGATCTGTAAGCATACAAACTCACTTGGTGGATTCGGTTTAGAATAGTTTGAGTTGGCTGGTGGGTTTTTATAATGCGGCTTCTTTTGGCCATTAGTGTTACATACTGATCCTCATTTTGTGTTGTTGCTCGTTATCTTCAACGAATTTTTCCAGTTTCCAAAACCGATTCCATATTCTAGGGAAATGACACTTTGAGAAACTCCTGACGTTCCGCTTACAGAGGATTGCGTTTGACACTCTTCTAAATTACCGATGGCCTTCCAGGCTAGCGATTCACCTAAGTCATCTTTCTGAGGAATCGTAGTAACTGTTACAAAACATTCAATGGGTCAATGTCAATTATTTTTAATCTCCTCCTACAGAAGAAATTATGCAGGTAGCTTTTCACTCCTTTATAAAAAGCGGGTAGCTTTCGACGTCACAGACAAAATTTATATTGTCAACTCGCACTCATACAGCTTATTCATACACTCATATGGTCAACTCGCACTCATACAGCGTCATACAGCTCGCAGTGTATGTGCGTGGTACGAAGAGCACCAGGATGAGTTTACTGTACTTCCCTTATTCAATTAAACAGCAAATGATTACAATAAATTGGCATTCTAAAGAAATTTAAAATACCGTTCATTGCATTGTAGCTTTTAAATTAAAAAGATAATTTTTTTTATCGAATCTAGATTAGAATTAGTTCTTTTGATTTATTGATAATTTCTCTACAAGAACGAAATATTCTTGCTGTTTCTGTTAAAAAAAAAAAAAAAAAAAAGAAGTCATGGCTCAAATATTTTTTCCAGCTGCTTTCATGGTTTTATAAAAGAGCATCCATTGAATTTCAATCCTTTAAAAAAAAAAAAATAAATAAAAATAAAAATAAATAATTTTTGCAAATTTCTTGCAAAATACTAAAATATAATATTCTCTCATGCGATTGAGATGATCAATTTCAAAAGATACAAATTAATGAAATGCTTAAGATTTTAATTGAATAATACGTATTTTTTACTCTTCTGTCGTTCAGTAAATTACATTTTCTTGAACATTTGTTCCTTTCCTTTTAATTTATTGGTGTATAATACAATGCGGAAATGTCATGAACAAACCACATCCGTGTTCCTTTTTACGTTTCCAATCCCGTACTTGCAAATACTTGATTTCATTACGAATCTATTGCACCTTATTGAATTTTTAATCACCAACACGGTATAGTAAATTACAGAAAATCGGATCGTAAACATTTAGCTCATAAATTCAGGGTGAACCACGTGAAATGCGTTGCTTACCCTGAATATTTATGAACATAAAGAAAACAAAATTGAAACACGCTCCGTTCCTTAAGCATCCTGACCTCGAGTATTGGCAAAACGAAGCACATGTTCCAAAAGCTTTTTGAATTATCAATCACTCTCAAGTAGCAATGGAGGTGAGGAAAGCAATATGTAATTAGTGCTTGTTTTATAGCATTACATTTAATTTTGTTGGCAGAACAGTTGTCATTGTTTACATTCAAGAGATTTCATTTGTTTTTTAATCATGTAGTTTTTTTCTTTCAAGTCAAGTGGGTTTTTTTTTTTTCTATCTTTCTTTAAATAATGCTGATGTGTTAAAGATATCTTTGAAATTTCTCTTTTTTAGTAAAAATTATCGTATAACCATTCAATAATAATAATCATTCATTAATAATAGCCATTTATTAATTACAGTAATTTATTAATAATAATTATTCATAATAGCAAGCGTACTTTTCGATTTCGCCTCCAATCGCCTTTTAATTATATATATCAATATAAATATTTATAAATAATGTTAATTTTTAAAATAGAAATTGCTTAATATTTTATCTTTCTCACAAAAAGTTTGGTTTTTTCCCTCGAATCTAGATTAATATTATTTTTCTAAATTAATTGATAATTTTTTTTTTGCAAGAAGGAAATCTTGCTGTTTATGTGTTAAGTCATGATATATATATTTTCCAGCTACTTCTATGATTTTAAAACACCATCGATTGAATTTCGATCATTAAGTAAAAATTAAAAATATAAATATAAATAAATAAAAATTTCTCGCAAAAGACTAAAATAAAAATAGTCTGTTGTGTGATTGAGATGATCATTTTGCATTTTTAAAAACCAAAATTGGTTTAAAACCAAATTCGGGTTTAAAAATACAAATCTTTAAAATCAAATTTGGTTTAATTGAGCTTTAAATGAAACCAAAATTGGTTTTAAAAGTGCAAAAAATGTAATGTTTTCTTTACATTGGATAATTCCATCCCTTAGGTTTCTAAAGTTAGTCTATTCAATAAAATTTGCTTAAATATTCTTTCTTCTTCAAAATTACTATCATATGGAACAAATTATACATAAACTTTTTCAAAATGTAAAGTTCTTCTAGTTTTGAATTCTGTTCTCAATCTGAATTTGAAACTCAATTCTGATAGCATATTTCAGTACACACACGGTGTCCAAGACAAAAATATCAATAAAATATTGTCATCAACCATTCTAAAGAACACACAAGAGAATGATATATGGTGTAGATCATATTATAAGTTATCAAATTTTTCAGAATATGCTTCAAATTTTCGTTTAGAAGATACTGATGTCCTATGCATTATTTTGATCTACCTCAATTGTGTGAGAATGGTATTCCCAGCACAACAGAAAGTATAGCGTTGTTACTGATTTAATACCATGTAATCAAAAGAAAATTAAAGTAAAGTAGGATTTTCAGAAAGACATACAATGACAATATTTGTCAAAATGTATCAAAATAACTTCATATACAATTTAATTACCAGAAATTGATTTCCTTACGTTGAGGATACATTATTAACATGGTCTTCACACATTCAATGGCGTCGACACATTGCCGTATCTTATACATTTGATATTCCGATGACTCTAGCACACACATGGCGAAGTTTCAATAGTGAGTTTGTATATAACTTCCATAAACATTATATGAATTGATTTACGCGATGATTTTATTTATCGTTAGTTTTCGTTCAGGACACCTTGTACAGCCAAATACTTCAGTATACCGTGCCCTATTATACAACGATATATGATAATATTAATGTTATTACTGAATATTGTTTTGAAATAAGTCGAAAAATAGTGTATTTCATTTCTATTATATATATATATATATATATATAACATTCATCAAGTATACAGAATTTGAAACTAAGATTTTCATTTACAATATCTTTTATTTTTAATCTTTTAAGAACATTTGACTATCTGAAAATAAGGAAATGTTTGATCAGTTTAATTTCTCATTGAAGATAACTGATAATTCTTTTAATTCAATACTATTCAACTTAATCATTAAAGAAAAATTTATTCCAATGTAGGTCAACCTACTCAAATCGATAAAAGATATATAAGCTTTTGTTTCTTGATCATTAAATAATTGTATATTTTTGTTAAACTGTATAATGTTTTCTCCAGAATTTTTTTCATTTGTCGTAAAGAATGTTTTTTATTTTTTCTGAATGCCGTGCTCTTTGACCTGTGGTAATTCAAATGCACTATCTATAAAAATCTCCGCTCTGTTACATAGAATATAAACACAAGTTTTCTTTCACTTCCTTGTATACGTATTGTTTACGAATAATAAAACTGAAGAATTTCATTGAATTGCAAATAAATTTCTACAGAAGATAATGCATTTTCAACGCATTTTGCTGATGAATTTAGTTTTTCAAGTTTTTGTGGATGTGTAAGTTATATAGGCAGAAGAACGTTTTTATAGTTTTTCTGTTCCTTTGATCTTTCTAATTTACAATTTTAAAAAAATTAGAGTGACGTTTGTTTTTACAAGTCTTTTTTAAATTCCCTGGACGAAAATCCCAAATTTAATTGACAATTATCATTGCAAATAAAACAGATCCACAGCATAGCTTTTAATATTATTTTAAATGCTACTTATACTACTTTTTATACTACTTAAATTTAACTTTTCAAGTTTTGGTGGATGTGTAAAGTTATGTCGGTAAAACGTTTTATAGTTTTTCTGTTCCTGTGATCTTTTTATGAAGCTGGTAAATGTTTTGATTTTAAAAATTTAGTTGACGTATGTTTTCTTACAAGTGTTTTTAAATTCCCATATATGGAAAAACCCTAATATTTAATTGGCAACAATATATGTTGCAAATGAGGCAGATTAACAACATAACTTTTTAATACTACTTTGTACCAAGCAATAGAAAATTATGTTTGCAACTTATACATATATATTTATTTGCTAAAGTCATAAGCCTTATGTGAATAAACAATGATATGCCCTATGTAAAAATCCATTTATCCATTTTATTGCTTATTTTCTTTATTTTCATATTTATTTCCAGCAGTTATCGTTGTCTTGTAAAAGGGCAGATCTTCTTTGATAATTAGCTAAATTTATCTATATTCATTCAGTTAGATCTTCTCAAAATAAAATCATTCATTTAATTCCTGCATAATCAACTACCTTAATAATAACTCTTTTTGATGCTGAACTCACATTTCAAAAACAGACAACTTATTTAGTATAAATTACAATTAATATCAGAAGATTGTCAGCATAATGATTTTTACAAACAATCATAGAA
>BPLR01021558.1:0-39932 GCA_021605095.1 Caerostris extrusa
ACAACGATGGAGATGACTTCGGTTCATTAGTTCTGCCAAATTACAACGAGGGCAGTTTGGATAGTCGAAAATTCCAATGTGAAGTGGATATTCATTAGATCAGTTCTTTTTTATTGAGACAAGCCACTAGCATTCCATTGAAATACATGCAGGCCAACCGCATTGCACCTCAATTTACAAAATGTATGAAGTAATATATACACATTCTGTCTGAAAACATCAGTTTCTTCCACAATTCTTATCGATATTTTCAAAAGAATTTAAGTGGGACATTTTTAAACAAATAAAAATTTCTTTTCTGAAAACTCCTACTTTCTATAATTACACTTCTTTAATACATGCAATGAAAACTCTACAAGACAAAGGTATTATTACACTCTTTGATAAAGCCTCTAATAACTGTATCTTCATCTGCAGGCTGCATAATTTAATAGCAGGCTTTAATTTGATAGACACGAAAAATAATTCTTCTACATAGAAATCTATCAAAACAATTCTTCCATTTCTTTATCTAACAATATATCAGAAATTTCGCAGAATTCAATAGCTTATGGCCTTTTCATCTGTGGTATATCTACATACATAAATAAAGCAAACGAGTTATTTTTTAATTTCTTTTAAAATAATTTCTGTACATGAATCATTAATAACAACAATAATCATATTTTAAAATTTTTAAATGGTTCTTTCAAGCAATATTTCTTCTTTAGATACCTTTGACTTTCAGGATCTCTTTACAAACATACATTTTAAAATCTAAGATACTTATCTTAAACTCACTTTACCATGAAATATTCTACTGGATGAAACTTAGCAATCTCTTAAACAAATCTCTGCATTTTTAATAACTACGACCACAGTAATATAATCTTTACATCCATTTCCCAAGGAGCTAAATTTTCGTCATTATTCGCTAATTTTTACCTACATTACATCGAAAATTACTATCTAATTCACACACTTTCTTTTAGGAATGTAGATGGCTTATACTGTATTTAGTCGGCCAAATTTTCATAAAAATATCTCATGACATTTATTCAATCGACTTAATTTTAAGAAAGAATTAATACAAATAATCTTCAAACTGATTTTCATGATAATAATATTGACGTTTATTACTCTAAATAAATCAATATTTTTGACAAAAGGAAAGAATTACGTTTCATAATCCATGGACTTACTCAATGGAACTTCAATAACAGTATCAAAATAGATCGTCGAATCATAATTAATCAACTGCTCAGAATTAGTTCCATCTGTAACAACACTAATTTAAACAACACAGAAAAAAATCATTGCTATTCTAAACTGCAATCTCCCAGTTAATTATTATTTTTAAATTTTTTTCTATAGTTTACATTTACCATAAACCCTTCTCTACTACTAATACTTTTTATTTCACGAACTTCTTTAAACAAATAGTGAATCACTCCATCATTTTTTACCACCACTTCCACTTTTACTAACTGTTAAGTATCACCCCTACTCATCATAACTGGCTCTACAGCTCGTTGTGGGCCTTGGCCTTCGTTAAAAGATCCAGCCAGGCTGTTCTCCTCTTGGCTGTGGGCCTCCACTTTTTGATCTTAATAACATTAAAATCAGAGTCTAAACAGTCGACCCATCTCTTTTTCGGTCTTCCCCTTGGTCGTTGGCCAAAAGGGATTACATTGAACTTTCAAAGCAGCTCTATCACATTGCATTCTCATGAGATGACCGGCCCATCTCATTCTGGCCAGTTTAACAAATTTTAGAATGTCAATATCTCTAAAAAGTTTGTAAAGTTCAAAATTGTATCTTCTTCGCCAATTTCCATTGTCATTGATACCACCGAAAATAGTTCGTAGTACTTTTGTTTCAAAGATTGCCAACATTTTCTCTTCTCTTGCTGTTAGTGACCATGTTTCCGATGCATTTGTTAATACTGGTCTTATGAGAGTTTTGTACAGTAAGATTTTAGTTCTTCTTTTAATCGGGTGATCACCCCTACTATTAGAAATAAATCAGCCACTTTTAAACTACCATTTAGACAATGCTGATAGTGTGTATTGACGTAATCACTTAATAGCCGCATTATAATAAAGAGTTTCGTAACTCATTTTTTTTTTATAAAACAAGCTAATTGCCGAATTGTTATTCTTCAGTACTACGTACTTTACAGCTACATACTTTACTGAATACTTTACCAATTCTAAACGGAAGGCTATTTTGTCTCCTTCATAATGCTATCGGAATAAGTCGCAAGATGTGTTTTTGACTTGGATCCAGACATCTTGTAAGCAGAAATAAAATGGTTTACAATATCCTGAGTGTACATATTCCTTTATACGACTACCCTCAGAATGTTAAAATCAATTTCTTATGAGTTTTTATAATTTATTTTTGGTTTTTAAAAGTGATTGGTATTGTTACTTTCTTTTAGATTTTACTGATTTCCTGGGTGTTTTACACCAGTTGTTCTATATTTCGGAAAAAAATTTATTTTTCTTTGTCGATTCAATTCTATCCGTTCACACTTTTGTTATTTGTGTTTGTCTAATGACTTTTAGTTTGTTGCTACAGCTTAGGAGCACTTCGGATCTTGAAGATATTTTTTTTTATTTCTTTTCTTTTTTGTTTCTTTGTAAAGTTTATTTGAAGTTTATTTTGATTATAATATTTTACAACTTTGATTATAATATAACTTACAAAATTTCAAATAATATAATGTCATTCTGACAGTTTAATACAGTGTAAGCTACTTTATATTAAAATAGCTTTCATTTGTTTCATAAGGAAAATAATCCAAATTAATTAGAATAATTTTTTTCTATTTGAAAATGTATTACGTGCTTATTTTGTTGTGTATTTTTCACTAACAAAGAGAACAAAAAAAAGAAAGTTATTTATTAATCAGATCAGCAAGTGAAGGTCATGATTTGTGTCTTTTGAACCCAAACCGGATCGAGCTGGTTCTCTGCAAATGCCTTTTTCCTAGAAGAACCCGGCGATCTTCATAAAACTTTACAAGGAAGGTAAGTAAAATAGAATAAACACTACAACGTTTTTTTATTCATTCTGTTTTGCATAATTTAGAAATAACCACACCTATTTTAAATATGTCAGAGATTTGCGGAAGCATTTATTTAAGACTATATGCCAGAAACAGCATTCTAATTTCTCACCAATTAATTCACAGTTTTTGAACATAATGATTACAGCTCATGCAATATTTTTTTTTTATCAAAATTACCTGAATTGTCGTCATATTTGCAAACAGGGTATCTTTTTTAAATATCTTTACTTTTGCTCAAACAAGCTCAGAAAATTTTTCGAGACAATAAAAAAAATATTAATTGATTTCAAATAAAAAAAATTTTCAAGCAATAAAGATATTTATTTTATAAAAAATATTCGTTGATTTCAAATAAAAATGCTTTTTCAAACGATAAAAAAAAACTGTTTGATATAAAATATTTTTTTAAATATTCATTCATTTAAAAATTCTTAAAATTTTTTAATTTAATACACAAAAATGTATTTAATTGCATTTTTTTTTTTATTTAGCTTTAACCAAACTTTTTAGTTTTCTAAACAATCTAGATTAAAATTTTCTGACCATAAATCAGATGAGAAAAAAAAAAAGTTGCTTTTTTTCTCATCTGATTTATTCATCTGACTCAAGCCACAAATTTTGTGGGCGAATGGGAAAAGAATTTTCAAGAACAAACATAAAAAGAACTTTCAATAAACTAATAGCGATTTTTCTTATGATATTATTAATTTATAATTAACTAAAGAAACCTAACTAACTAAAACAAACTCCCGGGCACTACAGCCCATGATGTTTGCCGTCTGCCTACTGGTAGATTTCTAGATAGGAAATCGTTTCTTTTTTTTTACGAGATAGGGTTGTCAGCGCTGCGCTCAATGTTCTACATACATATTAGACCGGTATCTACGGTTTAAAGTGAATTCTGAACCATTACAAACCTCCATGGCACTGTCGCGATTCGAACCCGCAACCTGTGACACCGAGCACCAGGGCGTTAAAAAAAGCGTAACTATTCATATTAATAAAATTAAATGGAATGTAAAATAAAATATCAATTCCACTGTGATATTTAATTATTATATTGAGGCAATAGAATTTTTCTTGTAGAAAGACATACAAGAGTGCAGTGGTAAAAAGTTTGAATACCTTTGATTGTAACATTGTGAACATAAAAAAAAAAAGTTCTTAAAAATCAAAAACTAAAAAAAAAACTAACTTTTCTTAAATCATTTTGAATTTATCATCATTTTGATTTTTTCAGGAATTCTCTGAACCATGCCCTTTAAATCCTTTTTTAAAGCTGAGTATTCATTATATTAATAAATTTACTTATTCATAAAAATTTTTTATAGATTATCGTTGATAAAGTTACATGCATCAATAGTAACATTGTTTAATAAAATTCATTTACCATAAACTATTTAATTGTCTTAATGTTTGAAATGTGTAGTTATGTTTACAATTTTAAAATAGTATTCTTATTTAATGTACTAATTTAGAAAAACAAAAAAAACATAATTTCTCTCAAAATTTTTCCCATGCATACGTTTTAAAAACAAATTATATCATTAAAGTAAAGTTTAAATCTTAAGATGTAAAGCATTATACACTTCTATTTGTAATACAAATTATGTATTCTTAATATCAAATCACTATTAAAAATCGAAGAACTAAATTTTTTTCGTATTAATTAAATTATAGAAAATTATTTCATTAATTTAAAATTATTTCTTGTAACTTATTATAAAAGTACAAGTATCATATAAAATGAAAACAAATTAACCGATTGAAAAAATAAATATGCACGGAGACTGGAAAGAGAAGGTCACATTATACCAGCGGTCACACTTTGTGTGTGTTGTGAAACTGGATCGAACTGGTTTTCAAGTTAACACCTTTTCCCAATTAATAACCAGATGAACTTCTTGGATCACAATAAAAAATAACTGTAATTACATATACACACAAGCTACTTGTAATAAGTTATTTGATGAGTCACCAAACCTATTTTTAACTATCTTAGATTTTATCCTTTACTATTTGAATAAAAAATACAATTTATATAGTTAATAAAAATATTTCTTTATTTACTAGCTTACTATTCATTTACTGAAATGATATTCCTTTTACATTCAATGTAAACAAGGGGTTTTTTTTCGCAATTAAAGAATTACTTCTTAACTTGGTACTTTAAATAAACAGTACTTCTGGAAAGAAAAAAAAATATATTGTTTCATTCGAAATTGTATTCAAAAATTTAATACAATAAAACACAGAATGTAAATAGAAACAGAATAGCAATACAGAGAAGAACACAGAAACTTTTCTCTACCATTTTAATGCATACCTAAATTTATTGGCTGAAGTATATATATAAAGTATTTGGTGATGGATTGGATTTATTTCAGTGTATATTATATATTACTGTGTTTAAAAAGTAAGACCAATTTTTAATTTAAAATTCCCGGTGCTTATGGAATTTCAATTTTTTTTTTTTTTTTTTTAGGTTGCTGGCACTGTCCTCGACATCTGTGAGAAATTTGATTTCAAAATATTCATTAGTGTTTGAGTTAAGCTCGGCTTTGTGAGACGCCAAAACTGATTCCGGCGATTTTTGAAATATCTGAATTAATTGAGCAAAGAATTTGCATTCAATTTTGTTTGCGGAAACGTATAGAATGTTGCAGAAAGCATTCGGTGAGCATTCCTATACCGGAAAGAAATGTTTAGAAGTGGTACAAACAGTTCAAAGAAGGCAGAGAAAGCTTGACGACGAAGAGCCCTCTGGTCGACCATCAACCTTAACCGACGAAGCTCACGTCCAAAAAATTAAAGATTTGGTGCTTGCAAATCATCGATTTGCAATTAGAGACCAAAATTCGCCAAAAATGAAGCCCATATCGTTCCACAACCACCGTATTCGCACCGGGCGACTTCTGGCTATTCCCTAAACTCAAAAGACCACCCGGGGACACCCTTTTGAGTCGATTGAAAAGATTTAACTTGAATTGCCGCGCTCTTTGATGGCCATCCCTGCCGACGACTTTTTAGCATGCATTGAGGATTGGAAAAAAGTTGACATAAGTTTATTGTGTCCGAGGGGATTACTTTAAAGGCGATGAAATAAATTTGAAGAATAAATAAAGAGTGTTTGAAAAAAATTCGTCTTATTTTGTGGGAACAGTAGTAAATGTAATGAATAGGAAAGAATCTATTCAAAACTATTTGAAGCAAATAGAGTCATCAAAATAGGAATAAAATATAAATTCTCCAAGGAAGAGAAATGAAATATAATATGAAAGAAATGAAAATATAAGGTATAAATAATGGTGTGAGATTGTGACTCATCCTCAGTGTCCTGCGGTGGGGGTCGGACGTCCCATGAGCAGTCTATTGATGAATTGGCTTATCGTTTTACGAGTTTAACAAACTCAATCTAAACTAGTTTTCTTTTTAAAATTTTGAAAAGGTTTAATATGCAGGGTTAATTTATTGAATTACAGGATGTTGTTGTTGTTGTATCTAATCCTCAATGCGCGGCGGACATCCCAAGAGTAATATACTCATGGATGGAGGAAAAGGGACAACTTCTGTTGTGATAGAGCACCCACAGGTAGAAGTCTGACTTGGCTCCATGTCACTGAAGAAGGAGGAGAGTAATTTCTGGGGAGGACTTTTAAGGAAAAGCACCATTTATTGCGTATCGTATGGAAGAGAACACGAAAAACTCTCACCAGACAGTCTGACTAACGAGCAAAGATGCTTAACATCACAAATCCCATCGAATCCCAACGATTTTGAAACTGTGTCTGTAACAATGCCGCCAGCGGATTGAACTTCAGCTCTAATGTTCGTCAGTGATACACGCTGAGCTATAGCATCATTCAAAAATTTAAAAAAATAATAAGGAAAGAAAAATTTGTTTGATTTCTGTAAACACTAACTCAAAATAAGATAAATGAAGAAATGTAACATGTTACTAATTAATAACAAGCTGCTATACAAGTGATGGGAAAAGTCATGCTGCATAAAAACTGTTGTGAAAAGTTTCCTTTAACTTTCGCAACATCGTCAGTTTAAAGGAGCAAAAAAATGTTTATATTGCCATAAAATGGATGTTAAACAAAAGAAACGGTGTTTTTTAGTTTGTTAATTATTATACAACCTTCTGAAAAGAAAAAAAATAAAAAATAAAACTTTTCATCATCGAAAGAGATGAAACATGATGAAATCGAAGAAACAAAATACAAAAATTTAGAAGAAAAAAAAAAGTATAATAAAGATGGAGTAACAATCAAGTTTCGGGAACAGTACATGTCTACGATACAGAAAGAATTCAGTGGAAAGAAAAGGTGTATAAAAATAATTAAAGTAAAATGAAATTATTTTGAATTTTTATCGATATTGGAAAATTATAATATGAGCAAATGTACTACATTTTCAGTTATACAAAAGTGCCAAAAATTTATTTTCATCAGTTATTTTCTCACATTAGTTAACGTTTTGAAGTTATTTTTACTATTAATAAAACGTTTTTTATCAATAGAAACATATTGTAACCATGCTTCTTCCTACGCATTTGCAAGAGCGCCCCCTGTGATGTTCAAGATAAATGGTCAGTCGGCCTATAGTAAGAAATATTTTTCGAGCAGCCTGCGCGTACTTAAGAATCGGGTTTTCGGCTTAAAATTAGAATCCTTCTACGAATCTATAATTATCTGTTTTTAAATGTGTTAAATATCGTCCGTTTCTAATTGTATGTGTGTGGTGTTTGTGTGAGCGTCAATAAAGATGCGAGTTGTCCAACCTGTGCCTTAAGTATCTCAACCAACCACATCCAGTTACAAAATGGCTGCACTATCTGCACACTACAGTATTTTTATAGATTTTAATAATTATTTAAAATGCGCTCTTTTCAAATTAAACTAATTTTATTCTATATTACCTTTATGATTTGTTAGAAAATAACTGATGTCCATGTATCAAATTTCCTCAACATCTAATATTCATCAATATATTTTTTATATAACTTCATTGTGAATAATAGGTAAATTTCAATTAATTTAATTTTCACAATTTTGAATAGAAAACAATCGGTCTTTCAAAATTTAATTGTATTTTTCCTAAAAAATCAAAAATAATAATTAAGAAAAATGTCCTTATTTTTCTGATAAAAAAAAAAAATTTTCAAAAAAAAAAAAAATTTATAAAACATTTTCGTAAAAAATCTTTTATAAAAGAAAAGTAATCATTTCAAAACCAAAAATTTGAAATATTCAAGATTATGATTACAAAATTCTACCTGGATGTTTAGAATAACTGCATCATTATTATCAGAAAGCAGTTATCTAACAAAAGTGAATAAATATATTATTAACCTATTTTAAAACGCGGTATACGGCATTTTTAAAAATGCAGGTCATTTAATCAAAAAAACAAATTGCTTCCTGCTAAAAATTTTCGCGCTTTTTATATATAGTATCAAATTATTCTTCATAGAAAATTATTTCTAAAAAAATCCGTTTTGTCTTGATGCAACTAAAATAACTTCAATTTCAATTAAAATTTGATAGCTGGCGGCTATATTAACCATAATTGTTTTATACGTTAGAGTTGTTGAACTTAGTTGTTGTGGCCAAAATCTGTGTCAAACTTTTTTTTTTTTTTTACCTTCTAGCAAATCAAAAGTAGATTTATTAAGAAATGTGAGTTTTTAAAAAGTTTGAGAATCTAGGTAAAAGAAGTATTTTTAGAAACTTATTTCAACCACATAAATGAAGATTCTATGATAAATTGGCCATCAAACTTCACTTGTAATTGGCCATCAAACCACATGTAATTGGCCAAATGCCAAATTTACAAGGGATAGAATAATAGAGAAATATTTTTTTCATGAGAAAGTGCATTATCTAAAAGAGTAAAATATAGTTAACAAAATTTTTTTAGACATAGATGAGTCTATAATTTTCTACATCTTTATTTTTACATCTAGGGTGCGCAGAAGATCTACCTTCCCGTGGTGCACCTGGTAACACTTTTTAGTGGCTAAAAGATCAGCAACTTGGCATTTTTGTTAGATTAATGAACTCTGTTTCAGCATGTTTTGTTGTATTATTTTGTTGGTGTTGTATGTTGTATGTTTTTCTTTGTTGTTCTTTTTTGCTGTAACTTTTCATAATCTGCCATTGGAAATAAAAAAAATTGTACATCTATTCCACAAATAGCCCATCATGGAGAATTTAAACAAAGATTTCAATCAGAATTTTCAGAGGCAGCTGCGTCGAATTTGCGTATCAAATATGAGAAAACCAAGAAAATCCTTCCGTGCTGTTCATTATCAATGGGAGATGCTATTATGTAGTATTAAATTCGATATTGAATCTCTTCGCTGCGTCTAAAAGAAGTGACTGCAAAAGAAGCAAATAATTCTTTCAAATATGATGCTAATATGCAAATTGGCCCATTATAATATTAATCCAATTTTTTTGTTTGTGACATTATGCAGATATGATGATGAATATTTACGAAAGAAAATTAAACGCTTTTTAACACAAGACAAATTTGAGGAAGAAACAACAAATAATCCGAAAAGAAAAGATTATTACCCAGCATAATGAAAAACACATTTTACCCTTTTGAAAATACCCTTTAAGATTTAATTTTTAAAAAATAAATGGTTTTTTGCTTTTTTTTAAGTTTAATACATTAGGTTTCTGCTTTTTTATTCAAATGATATTTTGATGATCTCTTATCCTTTATTCTAATTCCATTAAACGATTATTTCTAAGTGTGGCAGTAACTATAGTTCTTTAAATTTTCCCTAGATGGCAGCACACTTAAAAATACCAATTCTCAGAATAATTAAATATGAATATGACACACTGTTTGGGTTTCCAATATAATTTATATTACCTTTTTTTTTTTTATTTACTACACATGTAAGTATTTGACAAAGCACAGTAATGACACTTTAGCACACTTAAAAAATGTGAATTCTCGAAATAATTAAACAAGAACACACTTTCTTTGATATTCCAATATAATTAATATATCTTTTTTTTTTTTTTTTTTTTTTTTATTTACTATACATGAAAGTATTTGGCAAAGCACACTAATGAATTAAGGATAATTTGGATGATTATTTATGTGCAAATATTTTGATTCAGTTTTACTTAATTGAATGATCTGAAAAATCATCACAATTATTTTGTAAATCAACTATTTTTTGTGATCTGAATAATAATATAGAAAATTTAAACACTTATATGAAATTTTTTATAACAATCTTTTGTAATAATAAAAAAAAATTGTTTATTTAAAATTTTAAAAGTGAAATATATTTAATATCTGTAGATTAATATTTATTTTGAATTACTACCGAAATTTCAAATGCTAAAAAAATTATTTCCACCTAATCTCTAATAATTAAAAGATAAGTAATAAAGTTTGATCGTTATTTTCTTTCTACTTATTTTCAAAAAAAAATTTTTTTATAATCGAACAAATCATAACTTTGATATTATTTCAATTTATTTCTATTTTATTTTGTTTTTCTAAGTAATTTAATTTAAGGTTAAAAAGTTATAAGTTTATAATGTTATACTTCTCCACTAATAATGTAATGTAAATTTAATAAAGCTGATAAAATTTTTACCGCAGTTTCCTTTAACACTATACATAGCTTTATTTATCTCGCACTTTATTAATTCACATTTGAACTAGATTAAAAGTAATTCGATTTAAATAATGCCTTAATAAATAAGTAATACTTTGCAAGTTATGTTTTGACGCTGTATGATCTAGCTTATTAGTTATCAAAATAAAAACTTGATTTATAATGTTATGCCTGAAGGTACATATACTTTGAAAAGTTATTCAAACTACATTCTGATGGATTTTTAATGATTTCTAGGAAGACTTGTTTCTCGCCTAGTGTCGTTCAAATTTGTATAATTTCTTTAAATGTTTCTGAAGTTTACAGAAGTTAGTTTAGTTTTTCTACAGTTTACCTATATATATATTTGCTAACTAGAGCATTTTATTTGCTAACTAGAGCTCTTTCTTTGAATATATTTTGTATACATGTTGTTATTTCCGAGTTGTTCTTTTTTTTTTTTTTTTTTTTTACCAAGATATAAATTGAGATAAAGCAATCAATAGACAAACATAAATAAATCCAATCAAGTACTACTAAATATTTGAACCAGATTTGTATTAGGTACTATTTTAAATGATACAAGGTTTTTTTTTTTTTTAATATTTCGCTTATTTATATTTCATATAGAAGGTTTTATAATATAAAATGTTAACGAATATAATATTCAATGTACAGAATCAATGTAACAATCAATAAACAGAAATTTTGTTTAGAAAACTGTTATTATTATTAAAAAAAGCCTTTCAAATAATTTTTGCTTTCAAATTTCGAAAGTTCGAATGCGTTTGCTTTTGAATGTTATTTCTTTTTCCATTTTCCTAATTAAAATTAAATAACAAACGTTGTTATTTATTTTGATGAAAACATTATTTATTCTATTCTATTATTACTATTATTATTATTTTTTTTTTTTACTCAACGATTTTTTTATCTCTCATATAACTAAAATTGTCATGTTTTATCTTTGTGATAAAATAACATTACGGTACAAAAGTACACAGTCCAGTTACATTAATGTGACCACCACCTACTTTCGACGTCAACGTGAAATAACCAATCACAAAAAGGCAGGTGGCAGCATCATGCACTGGAGTGTATATAAAGAATTCCGCTTAATACCACTTAAATACCACTTAATACCGCATTCCCCACTCCACTATTTTAGTCTATATTCTGGCTTTTGACAGGTGGTCACATTAATATGACTGGACTGTATATATTACAAAACCTTTGGGAAATATTTGTTTTTGAATATTTATCCCATTGTATCTATATTTCAGGCATACTTATTAAAAAATTCATGGGAGAATCACGACTTCAGTGTATGCAGCAATTAAATAAAGAAAAATATTCCTCAAATAAGAACAAAAGAGATTTCTCTAAAAATATTTTTTATTATAAATAAAAAGAGGGAGAAAGAGAAGAAACACATTTGAGAGAAGAACACATTAGAAAAGAATAGCGATACAAATTTTCAATATCTGAATTTGCTAAGAATCATTTATAGGATGGTTTTAACTACACCAGGTGCTGCAAGGATTTCTGGAGCCCTGAGACCGAGAGGGGGAGATGATTCCACTGTTAAGAAGAGGAGCGCCAACGAGACCATTGGCGATCAATCCGTTGGAGAGAAGACCGTTTCCGATTAGTCCATTGCTGAGGAGGAGGGGGATGCGCCGATAAGCCCGGTGGTTCCGATCACCCTCTTGTCTGTGGTCACTGCTCCGGGGATAGAGACAACTGATCCGGTAGTGATAGCAGAAGGAGCAAGGAGTCCAGCATTCAACAGTCCGGCATTCAAGAGTCCGGGAGCCAAGACAGTAGCGTCAACAGCTGCAAGAGCAGCGAGTAAAAGAGCAACCTATAGACGAAAAAAATATTTATATTTAATACAGAATAATAAAAAAAATTATTTCTTTTTATCAGAAATTATAACAGTCTCCTAGTCTATAATTTGACCTATTGTCTTTTTCGAATTTATGAAAGTTAATACTAGGTCTGTATTTTGAAGGTGTATTCTATTTTGGATTATCAAGATATACATAATTTCTCTAAAAATAATACGACTTTAATTCGTTGATATTTTTTTAAATCAGCAATTTTTTTTTCTCAAAATTGTAAAAACGCTTATGCTGTTATAACGTGCAGAATGATTATTCAATGTAACATAATTTAAAGCAAAAGATTATAATTATTTCTAAGAAATTAAATCAATATTAATTATTTTTAAATTAATCTAAATTTGCTTTATAAATAAAAATTTTGCAAATGAAGTATGTATGTAATCAAATTATCACAAAACCATTAAATACAATTATTTAATATACTTATGGAATTTATTAAAACTATTTTTAAAGAGAAAATTCCACTAGAAAAAAAAAAATTTTTTTCCTTCTCTTACATTATAATAATTTTTTTTTTTATTTAACACTTGATAAGATTTGTGTATTATAAATCCTACTTTTTATAAACTAAAAAATTACCTTAAATTTAAAAGCATTTGATAAATGTAGAAATAATCAATCAATATGACACAATTTCTATGGAAATCAAATTTTTAAACACATGGCCCATTAATTTAAATCAAATAACGAATATTTATAGGTCATTAGTTGGAAAATTTAAAACAAAACATTTATCAAACATTTAGAAAGACTAATTCGTACGTTATGTTTTTATTTAAAACATCTTTCTAAAATAAAAAAAATTTTCATAACATTCCATTCAAGAAATACTCAATTTTTAATTTTTAAACTAATGGCAGATTTATAAACACTTCATACGCCTATTTTAAGATATATATATATAGAGAGAGAGATGTATTTATTCATTCAAATTCTGGCATAACTTAAAAAGTATAAAAATAGAAAATCATTTTTTTTTTTTCTGTTGGCCTGAAAAAATGGTGAAAAAATTTTATTAATTTTTTTTTAATTAAGGCAAAAATATATTTTTAATTATTAAATATTTCGTGTCTGACACCATCTCATACTTTGCTCTGACTCAATGAAAATATTAAAATGTCACTAAACCCGTGTTCGATTTTGAAGAATACATTAAGATTATTTTCGAAGAAGGAAATATTTAAGTATTATGTGAACCTACTAGCATTAAAAAATTTCTTTCTATCTGCAATTTTTCCTGCTATAGTTTCTTAATTAAATTAACCAAAGTAAAAAAATGTGTATTATTTCATTTAACCGAGTAACGCTTGGCTATACTTGCTATTTGAGAGATAAAAGCGATTAAATAATTTATTTACAAATATTTTCATAGCATTAAAATTCACTTAAATTTGCTTCTTTTATTGAAGTTTTCAAATATATATTTTGATTTAAAAACATTTTTAAGCAACCATTAAACAAATTCTGAAAGAACAGCTTACCTTAGCAATCATGGTTAAAGACAAGAGGATAGTTTTTGACGTATAGTACCAACAATCGCTCCAACATTGTATATATACTCATAGACCAAGTAACAAAATGCCGGGTGCATGTCTTGCACGTGATAAGTAACTGATCTCCATCGGCTCCCTCATAAGGTCACTACCTCACCACGCCCTTTTTAAGGAGTAAATTAGCATTGAAATTTCCACGCGTTGTTTACAATGCATATTAATAAGCTACAGATCAATGTGTTAATGTGACATCAACAAATATATAACAATACTACAGATAACAATAGCTTTCATATTAAAATATCTGTGAATTATTTTTAAAAATATTAATATTCTAATTAAGAATAATTTGATCATTCAATTTAACATATTTAAAAATAGAATCAAAATTAATACTAGTATAGAAAAAGTTAAAAGTTAATAATAGTTTTAAAATTAATTTCAAAGATAATTCACAGATTTACAACATTTAATGTACATTTCAGACTGAGATTATGACTGGATTAAAGAATAAGATTTATGATTAGAAATTGGAAATTTTTTATTAACATTTAAAATAATAATGACTTACACTTAAGTATCTAATCAGTTAATTGTTTAAAAAATTAAAAACCTTACTATTTATTTGGCAACTAGTGCCAGAGCAATAGTGACTCGGCCGTCAGGTCAAATGATTATCAAGTTAATAATAGAAACAAAAATTAAATTGAATGGAATTGTTGGCATATTCCAAGGATTTCAACAAAAATTCACATTAATATGAAATGATGACAGTAATATAGATTATGATGTATTTCATTTTGCCCAAAAATTAAAAATATTTTTCTGAAAATAATAAAACAACTAATACGAAAGGAAATATTTCGAAATAAGATAAATTTAAGATCTTGTGAAATATTTTATGGTTTTCTGTGGCTTTGGCATTAGGCAAAGCCAACTCAAACATGAAATCATTCAATAAGAAAAAGAAGCTTATTCTCAAGTTCTAGTCCAGCAACCAGAGAAATAGTAAATTGGTGAAAATTATGGGAAACAATGGCGTGCAAATTCAATAATTTAAATCTTTTTTTTTTTTTCCTGACAGGATTTCACACTAAAAGTCAAGATTTTTGCTCTCTCTTAAATAGGAAAACATTGACACAGGCTTTTCAGCAATTAAGATTCGATTTTTCAAACTTGACAAAAATTCAGTGAAAATTTAAATCTAGGTTTTTATTTGAGATATATAGGGTTCTGATGGCTGAGTGGCTAGCGCTGTGGCGCTCGGTACCAATGATTTCGATTCAAGCCCCAGCGGTGCCATGGATGTTTGTAGTGGTTCGAAATTCCCTTTAAGCCGTAGCCGATCTAATATTATCGTAGAGCGTTGCAGGGGCATTGTTACTCCGCATCTGTAGCTTATCTTCAAGTTACACGTGGTGCTAAATGAGTAACGTCGGTGCAGCCCTTGCTTACGGCATAATAAAGATCACGGTATAAGTATTTGACAGCTACCTTTAAAAAAATTTTGAGATATTCAGAAAATTTCCACAAAAAAAACAGTCATAGAACAAAAATATTTTCATTAAAAATACTTCCAGTTAAAAAAAAATTACAAAAAAACCCAGATTAATCTTAAAAATGTTATTGGGGTTTTTTTTCTAGTCAATTAATTACGATCTATACAGAAGACGATTCTTTATTTATTGAAATAGTTGGTACTACACAAATGTGATTGTGGAATAAATTATTATATCCTCAAAAAACAAGTAAAAACTTAATTTGAACAGAAATTGAGAATTATATATTT
This sequence comes from Caerostris extrusa, assembly GCA_021605095.1. Classification (NCBI taxonomy): domain Eukaryota; kingdom Metazoa; phylum Arthropoda; class Arachnida; order Araneae; family Araneidae; genus Caerostris; species Caerostris extrusa. The sequence goes on from BPLR01021558.1 coordinate 15,878, forward strand.
ATATATATATATTTATATTCTTGAACCTGTTTATAGACGTTAGAAATTTTCTATTTAGTAAAATATTTCTAACTCTTTTTTTGATATATTCTTATTCAACTTTTTTTTACAAGATTTCTAAATATTTACTTTTGAAGAATTCATTGAATTTATAATTTTTTTTTTTTTTTTTACATTTGACAAACAATAGTTTGTCAATAAAGCAAAAATTCAACTTTAAAAATATTATTTCATCTTCTGTAATAAAATTGCAAATCGCCTTATAAGTTTAATGCTTATCAGTAGTGATGTTAAAAAAGAAAATTTTGTATATTAATAATATGCAGTACTTTTGATTATCTATTGTAAACATTTTGTTTACTTTTAAATAACTTTTTTTTTTTACAAATTTTAACACAAAATTTTGTGAGAATTTTGGAACTTTTTTTTTTTCTATGAAATTTGTGCAGTACGGAATTTTCTGAAATTAAAGGATCGTATTAAACAAAGGCGACATACATAATTTTTGCGTGAGATATCCGAAATTATCCGTCATTTTAAATCGGTGATACAATGTCTACTGTTATTGTGTTCTACTGTAATATACCAATTATGTGCTGGGATTCACTATAGAATATACCTATAATGTCCACAATAACTGGTTTTCACTTGCACATATTTAAATAACATGCCTTAGATTTAATATTGATGCAAATTTATTTTGTAACTATTAAATTAATTCGCCTTTGTCATCAGAAATAAAAAATCATTATAAATATATGGGGGATCCTCTTAAGAGCTTTGATTTTTTTTTTTTTTTTTTTTTTACATTTTTATATGGATTGATATTGAGTAAGATGGTTGGCTAATCTGTAATGTAGGAAATAAAGCCCGTTAACTATATATATATAGAGAGAGAGAGAATGAGTCTTATCCCCTCTACTTTTACAAAGTAGTATATAAGAATAAAAGTTTTTCCATTCCGTAGAAAATCTTGTGCAGTGTAAAGCAACAAAAATGATATTCTCCATTCTGGTTCTGATCTTCTAGCAATTTATCGATTTTCTCATGTGAATAAACAATACTATGTACCTCAAAAATACTGCGAATAATGTGAAATATCATAAAAATCTATAAAACTAGTGCATGTGACAGAAAAATCACAATAGCAAATATGGATTCCCCATATGAAAATACTTAAGCATATAATGAAGGTTATGTTTGACGAATCGAGTGTTTGTCCATGGAATGGAACAGAATGTGGAAATGTGAACTAAAATTTTGTTGATACTTCTTATAGAGTGTTTACCAGAAAAGAAGATAATTTTTCTCATTTTTATTTGGAATTTTTTTAAATTTCCTATTACATTAAGCTATTGATCTTTTTTTTATTAGCTTTTGATGTCCAAACTTCATTGAAAAATTGGTCTTGAAGACGAATTTTAGGATTATTGACTTAGTTAGTTACTGAAAAATACCCGGCATAGACATAATAATATATATTTTTTTATAAAACCTTTATCTGAAAACCTGATAATAAAATAACCTGATTTTATTTTTATATTTACTTGTGCTAAACTATCTTTATTTTAGAGATTTTATACAAAAACAATTACCAAACTGATTTTCACTAATCAGTTTGGTAATTTTCCATTCATCGCTTATTAATCTGATTTTTACCAAACTGGTTGCACCTAAGTTATGACAAAAATATTGCAATGATATTTGAAACCACCGCTTAAATGGAAAAAAAAAAACCAAAGATATGGATCAAAATGATTGACTGTCATTCCAAATTCGTATAAAATTAATAATATGATTGTTAGGATTTTATATCTGATACGAAATCTCGATGTAATGGTAATATTAGAAAATGCATGTTAAGTAATATCTCTTATGTAGAAGTTTGATTATCTTCAAAATAATAAAATAAATTTCTTTTGCATTTAATAAATTCTTTTCTTAAAAAATTTTTGCATTTGTTAACCTTATTTACAATGAAAACTTTTATATCCCAAGATAACTTTTGTAGACAGTAATTATGACATTGTAATACTTTTTGTTCAACATCGGTGAGCCTCGTGTTCCACTTGTATATTCCACAAACAACCCATTGACAGACGATGAGGGAAAACATTGGAATTAAGGACAAATGTCTGTATTTGTGTGTCGTATGCGAAACTCCATGAAAAATTCTCACTAGAAAACATGACTGCCGCTGTGAGGCACATAACATATATTGTCACAATCACCGTCGAGTCTTCTCCTGCCAGCAATGACTGTAAAGGATGTTAGCAAAAAGATTGAACAGAGTCTTCCTATATTCTAGCTATCCATTTTGTCACAATGGCCCCGACTTCGCAATATTGTGACCAAAAATACAAATTTCACGAAAATTAATTATAAAAAGATTAATGATAAAGAGATATAATCAAGAAGAAATATACTTTTTATTGCTAAAGACAATAAAATCATAGCGATAAATAGATGTTATGTCTAAAATAAGGTGATACATATTTTGAGTCAGGAAATATGCAAACATCTATTTTCACTAATTAAGTTAGGTTAACAAGATATAATTTTTAATGTTACTTCCTATAATTTTTCATGATACTATAATACTTAATAAACTCTTTGACAGTATTCATCAAGAAATTTAGTCACGTAGCTGTTTTACCAGAACTTGAATCACGCCAACAACTTATTACATGTATTAGCTAAAGCATTTGAATAGGGAAACGTAATCGGAAATAAAAGAAGAAAGTCAATATCACTGAAGAATCAGATCGCCAAGGGAAGGTCAAACAGATTCATCAAGCATGTTTTACATCTTTTGTACCCAAACTGATGGGAACTGGTTTTAATCAAGCAGCTGGGTTTCCTACAGAGGAATTCTTCGCGCCTTGTAAGCAAAAAAAAAGAAAAGTGATACCAACTTCCACGCAGATTCGTTTTGTTTTTGCATAATTAAGGGAGGTACCGCACCCATCCCAAGTATGCTCTAATTTTTGGATGGTCCTTGAAAGTAATGCGGAAGAGTGAGTATAAAAGCTCCCCGGGAGGATCAGTAGTCATCATCTCAACAAGAGTGCCTGATCTCAGAACTAATCATGATTGCAAAGGTAAGACTTGTCTCCGATTTTCTACTTTTTAAAAATTTTATTGAAGTATCTTGATGACTTGAAAGCATCTTGTTGATTAATTTAAAAAGTTACCATTACTTCGTTAAGCCACTTCTAGGCCTTAGTGTCACTTCAATTTGTAATGTAAATCTTTAGAATCTTTTTTGTAATCTCGAGAGATTAAATCTCCTCCTGAAATTCAATGAGGATATTTTTCGGCCAACATCATCAAAGTAAACACAGAAAATTTCAGTTGAGTTCTTTTAGGCAATTTTAAATATAATTTTTATAATTTGTAGAAATTATTTAAGTAAAATCTTATTTCAATCAGGCATTTCTTCCGTTTTATTATATTAAAATGCTGCAAGTCATTTTAATAACCCACTGAGGAACAGAATTGTTCAATGCAAAGTAAAAGAGAAATATTTTTACATACACTTAAATTTAATTATTTGTTTCTGTTACTGTTCTACATCATTTTAATACATTTCGCATATATTTTGCTTATTTAGGTACATGCTTAATGTAGAAATATTTGAAGTAAAAAGTTTAAAGAGAGTATTTACAGAGAGTAGGTTCCTCAACTAGTAAGGCTGTACGCGAATCTACGGTTCAAGATGTCCCTAAACATTAAATGAAAATAAAGTTGCCAAAAAATTACCAAAAAAATCAGCTGTCAATAATAAAAGAATATTCTTATTTTTTCAATAATCTAGAAAATAATAATTCTTTTAGTAATAAAAACAAAAAATTTTTAATTCTATGAAATATATCAGTTCTTTAATAAATAAAAACATGTAAATTAACATATAAATTTATAAACTTTGCTCGTATTTAAAAAAAAAGTTGTACATTTTAAACTGTTATTACTATTCAAATATTTAACTGAACTTCAAAGAAAATTAAAAATATTTAAATTGATTATTTTCTTTAAAAAAATAGATAATATAGATTCCTGTATATCTAATATACAGGAAATTCATTACTCAAAATATAAACATTTAAAGAATAAAAATAGTGTAAGTTTATGTGGAGAAAATCTAAATTTATTTGAAAACGTTCTGTTAATTTTCAAACCATTACAGAAAAAAGTATCGTACAAATGCAACTAGATAAAACTGAACTAAAATGCAACTTGAATAAAAGCAACTTGATGAAACTGATACAAAAAGCGTAACATTCATTATTATATTTTCCAATTATTCCAGATCACCATCCTGTGCGCTGCTTTTGCAGCTGTTTGTGCCAACCCCTCTTGACCACTTCTATCATCAACACTGGTAGCAGCATCAGTTCAAGACAACAAGACGTAAGTTGATATTCTTTCTTAAACAAATTATATAATCTTTAAAAAAAAATTAAATTTACTTAAATATATATTGAAAGATAATTTCTAATAAAGTTTCTAGCATTAAAAATTATATTGATTAGAATTTGAATAAGATGAAATTTATCAATAATTAGAATATAACGTTAATGTTAACTTTAAAAGCGAAGAGAGTTTAAAATTTATTATATTCTTATGTAAGTAGTAGGTACAAATATTTTAATTTTGAATGTCATGAAATTTTGAAATTTATTTCAAAATTGACTGCTTGTTATTGTTCTTGACTTTCGTCAAGGTACATGTTAATGATTCATAATATATACAAGCTTTAAGAATAAATATAATATTTAAAGAATAGTTATAAATATCATACTTTTAAAACATCCCTTTTTTTTTTAAATAATTCAAACTTTGTTTTCTTCAAAATAAATTGGCCATAAATATAACCGAAGATGTGTGTATATTCGTTAACATCGTTAATATGAAAATTTATTGCTAAATAAATTAAAATTGTTATAAATTTACAATTGTCGTGAAATGTAATATGCTTCTGTTGTATTATCCACTACTTTTTCTAACATTTACCATGATTTAATGTTATTATCTGAAATTCTGGCATTTGATGAACGTATACATTCTGACATTCTAAAATAAGTTAATAATCAATCTTCGATTTTGAACTGTAGTAACAGGAATTTTAAAATATTTAAAATTCTACGCCTTTCTAACAACACCAATCGAAAAAAAAAAAAAGAAATATTTCAGTTACAATATATCAGCCAGTTACAATATATTCCAGTTACAATATATATTACCCAAAATCAAAAGTCTGCTCTAGGATTAGTCATATGTTGCTACACTAAAATCACTTTTTTTTTTTAATGTTGCCCTGTTCTCTTTTAAATCTTTTATTTATTTCATGCAATTTTAAATACAAAGAGTTTTTAATTTTGATGCGAGATATTTCTTCACTTCTAAGAAAATGCTGTTTCTTAGGTCTTGGCAACTATGCTTTCAACTATGGTATCGGAAATGGCATTGGGGCCACCAACTCCAGAGCTGAGGTCGGAGATGCTGCTGGTAACAAGAAGGGTTCCTACACCATCACCGACGTTGATGGTCGCGCCAGAAGAGTGGACTACGTCGCCGACGCTCTGGGATTCAGAGCCTCCGTCAACACCAACGAGCCAGGAACCGCCCCTCAGTGCCCCTGCATCAGCCGCCATCGTCAGCCCCTACGCCCCACCCATAGCCCCAGCAGTCCCAGCTGTTGCAGCTGCCCCTGTGCTCGCCGCTGCTCCCTTGTTGGCTGGAGGAGTTTCTTCCACAGCACAGTCATCGGACATGGTGCCGGACTTGGACATCCTCTGGGAGTTGGACTCCTTGCTCCAGGAATTGAAAGACCATCTTCTGGTAAACAAAGGTGAGAATCTTTATACAAAATTTCATTCAGATAGAAAATACCATCCCACTCATAGATGTCATATGATATAACTTGTTCAAAAGCTGCATTAAAGCAATCATATTCTTGTTTTCTAATATTCGATTTCATGCTTTGATTATCTTTCATCAATTATTTTATAAACCATTTGATCAAGGTGTATCGAAATATTTTCTTTTCATTTTCTCTTCTCGGCTGTTTTAATATGCGTTGACTTGCTTTAAGATTAGCTTGTTTTTATCATTAGTAAGTTAACTAACGTAATTTTCTATCCAAATTTAGTTTCTTTATTTTAAATAAATTATTTAAATATAAGAGATCAGTAAAAGGACCAAAAATAATCTAAATCAAGGTCTGTCTTCGTTGCTATTGTGATAAAAAATATTAGACTGTCCGATAGAAGCATTCCTAAAGATATGTAGCTTTTCGTGATTCGATTGATATAGATGTTCAAATTTATTTTAAGAATTCATTTAATGTTTTGCCCCATCTTTTCTGTCATTTTACAGTAGTTGTTTCTTTGTATTTTTAGTTAATAACGCTTTGTTTTTATAAATAGAATATTTACATGCATTTTTTAAATTCCTTTAAATCAGATACGTTTTCTATAAAAAAAAATTCTTTATATTTTTAATAATTATATACACGATCAATCATGAAAAAAATGTCAGGATTATAAATCTGCCTTATTCAAAAGTTCTTACCTGAATCTTTACATTATCTCTATACGTGCTCTTTTGCTACACAATATATAGAAATTAAAACATTTCATGAACTATTTGGGAGTAGTTACTTTATTTATTGAAATATAATAATTAATTAAAACTGTTTTAAATTCAAAAGGCCAATTTAATTGATGGCCTAGATTTTAAGAAACAATTCCTTGTAATTTAAAAATAATCTGAGTAAATAACTTATATGACACCTGATGGCCGCATATCAGGTGCTTGGTGCCACAAGTTTCGGCTTCAAGTTCCGGTGATGCCTTGATGTTTGTAGTGATTCAGGATCCAATTTAAGCCGTAGGTCCCGGTCTAATATGATGTAGAGGGTTGGGCGTAAGCCTGATAACCTTATCCCGCAAAAAATAAAACATCTCCTGTTTCGGAATCTGCCATTAGGATGACTGTAGTACCGGGGAGTTAGTTAAGTAATTTATACATTTTCAAGAAATATATTCTGTTTCATTTACCATTGATATTGTTTTAAGAAATAATTCATTACTTTTTTCTTATTCTTTTTTAACAGATTATATTTTTATTACAGATTTTTTTGACCTAGGACAAACTCCATAGAAAATAATGCTTTACGGACAAAGCAACTGAAAACCAAATCAACTGGGTACAAGTGGTAAAAAGAGCTTGGGTATAGCGTATGCTTTTCTGCGCAATTCTTTCGTGTAAATAACTCCTGATATAATAAAAAAAAAAAGTATTTGGAGGATATTACATTTGTGTTTTATTTTTATTATCTAATAAAACAATCAAATCTTTATTATTTAAAGATGTTCAAATTAGGAAATAAACGCAGGAATAGAACACTACTACACAACACATTTCTACTCATATCTTACTACACTTTTGAGGTACTCCAATAAAAATTCTTTATTCAAAATTGATTATTTAATTTTGAATAAAGAATTATTTTATTCATAATAATACACTGTTGTGTTTAATATGTTTAACTATTATTTAAAAATTATTTTCTTCAAATCAATAATGTATAATGTTTAAGTAGTAGGATGCGCGAATTATAACGTCTACTGTGCACTGTGTATGTTCAAATGCACTGTATAGTGTCTACTGCCCAATATACGCACACTGTGTAGTATGTTCAAATCAATAGCGTGTTAGGCAAACCGGATTATAACTGGGTCTGGTTGAGTTGAGATACTTGAGGCACAGGCTGGAGAATTCACAGCTTTATTTACACACTCGCAAACACCATCCACATGCAAATTATGAAAGAATTCCACTTTTAAGACGAAAACCCGATACTCAAGCTACGCGCAGGATGCGCGAAAGATACTTCTTTTCCTGGTGTGAGTCTGTAGGACAACTGACCATTTCTCCTGAACGTCATAGGGAGCACCTTGCCAGTACGGTTACAAATGCTTTTAGATGTAACATTAAATACTTTATGTCCTCTTAGAAATTTTTATTTGCTGCATACTAATTACTTATATCCAGATAATGAGCTTTCATTATATTTTTCTTCTAAATTTTTAGTGTTAGGTAGTCTTCTAGAGACTCGTTGAAGAATATATCGGGGTTAGCGCATTAAATCTGTAGGCAGAAAAGATTTTTGGTGATATCTTTTAAATCCATTTTATTGAGAAAGAAATCATTTAAACTGAAATTAATGTATTCATTATTTCTTTTAATAATATTTTTAAGTAGATAATATATTTCAAGTAAGTTAAATATTATTGTAAAAGGAAGATACAAAAAAATCGCTTTGTAAAAATGGGAAATGATAAAAATTAACAAGGTATTTTTCGTAATATTCCCAAAATAATATATTTAAATTTATTGAATTTATTTAGTGTTTTGAAGAAGTGTTTAAATGTTCTAAACAACGGTTTCTTCGGTTAATCACAAAAAAAAATGCTGTTATTTAAATAATGATTAAATAAGCAAATGTTGTAAATTGCTTTTAGGTTTGTAAAATATTTTTCAGTATTCTTGATTCTAAAAATGATGAAACATATTTATGAAATAGATTCAGATAATATACTTTTTTAATTGAAAGTAAAGAATATTTGTTCTGAAATTTTAAGCGATTAAATTTAAAAATCATAAATCATATTTTATTAAACTTTAAATTACTTCTCGTTATTTATTCTATAGTTTAACCTATTATTTGATTCTGCTACAATCAAAGAAAATATTTCTTTACTCACAGATAGCTAGACATTGTTTTATTTGATCTTAAAATAATTGTTTAAATTCGAAAAGTGTATTGTTAGTGCTTGAAAGAATAAGTAAAATACAGAAATACAGCAAATATTATTTTATTTATTTCCACTAAATTGAACATTATATAACTATTATCCTATCGACTTTTGAATTAAAAGGCTTCAGATTCAGTTCTTCCAAAAGCTGAAACAGAAAACTCATTATAGAACAATTTTAAAATGCAAATTGGCTCTATTATTTTTGTTTTAATTTTTGAAATTCTAAAAATATGTTTAAAAGTCAAAGATATATATTTAGAAAATACATACATTAAAATAAAATATTTGTAGTTTAAAATTATACAAACAAATTTCTATAAAAGATAAAAAATTATCTAAAAAAAAACCTTGTTCTTACAAACTAAAAATTGTGATAAACATTTTAAACTAATGCCTAATATTAATTTTTTAGAAATATTTGTTTTTATTTCATTTTTGCATACCTTTCATATTTTCCATATGCATTTCATTTTCTTTTTAAATCAATTCATTGAACTTATTAGTTTAAAATTAGCTGATAAGTTAATTTGTGGGCTTAATCGTTGGGTTTTGAGTCCTTCCGGAAAGCATTAATTGCCATAATATATCTCCCCCCTACCCCCTACCCCAAAGACTTTTGTGTGCCCTGTGTAACAGACTACGATTTTGCTGTATCAGTTATCAATAATCTGATAATGTATTGATAAAAAATCTAGTTGCATTTAAGATATTTATTCCTCTTTTAAACTACATTTGAAAATAGTCAGAAATTCTGAATAGATTGTCCTATCTGCACTGAAATGCAAAATTTGTAATTTTAATTTATATTTAATTTTACTTTTCATTTATCCTAAACTGGTTTAGTAAAATGAATTTTTTCATACCCTTGACAATTTCGAAAATCGCCAAATTTATAACAATTAAGTTTCTTCCAATTTTGAAGAATGCATAAACTGATGGTATTAAATGTGACGTATTATCCTCAGAAAAATTTCGTGTTTAAATGTAAGAAAGCTAAACTATATAACACTCACTAGTTTATATTTGTAAAGACTGGAATTCTGAATTGATTTTTTTTTTAATTGTACTATTGCCACATATTGCACTGAAATGCAAACTTTGTAATTTTACTATATATTTTATTTCATTTTACGTTTGTCCTAAACTGGTTTAGTAAACATAAATTTTTTTCATACTCTTGGCTCAAATTAGAAAATCGCCAAATTTCTAACAATTAAGTTTCTTCCAATTTTAGATAATGCATAAACTGACGGTATCAGATGTGATATCATCCTCAGAAATGTTTTGTGTTTAAATGCGTGAGCTAAACTACATAGTTATCACAAGGTTTTGTTATTTTACTGTAATTGCCACATATTGCATTGAAAACATTCTTTAAGAGATTTCAATAATTGTACTCAGATTCATAATTTACGTTTTCCTAATAGACATGATAGAATCCTTATAGATTGATAGTGGAAGAAAAAGAATAGAATTTTTTTTTTCTTCCACGTGGAAAGAAATTTAATATGAATTAAGTTTCTCATCTTTAAATTATCTTTCACCAAATTTTTTGAACAGAATTAACAAGTTTGAATAGAACTGAACAAGTTTTTCAACTTTTCTGCATATTAAAGATATTTTTCCATGCTTCAACGATATGGTTCTAACTTGTTGGTGAATTACACAACTTGAATAATAAATATAAGATAATTTTAGGCCCTGCATTTTAAAAATGTGCCTATATCATTATTATAAAACTAATTATTTGTATCTGAGTATTAATTCATAATATATTCATATTCATATTGGTGTATATTTTTGATAATGTTGAAATTCTTCAGATATGCTATTTTTATTTCTATAACTCTATTTTTAACACCTCGATTTTACATCTTTATGAAAGCTGTTGTGAATTCATGAAATTTATTTCATTTTTCTTTTGCTTCTATTTTAAATATAAATAATGAACTATTAATTTCCTATTTAAAATGATTTGATTCTACTATAATTTAGATACTTAAATAAATTATACTTAACTCTACTATAATTTTTTGATGCTGAAATTTTAAACTTCTGAAAGGTCTTTAAACCTTGTAATTCAATATTTGGTAGTTTATTTAGAAATGTTAAACTCAAAGTTTACAAATATCAAACAATCAAAGTTTATAAACCAAATATTTTGTAAAATTTTACCTCAAATTCCACACATTCGGCGATATATTTCGTAAAAGGGAAGCTTTTTCTTCATAGTTAAGTTGATAAGAAATTCCTTGTACTCTTTTATATTCATTGTAATTTTCGAACTGATGAGTAAAAAATTCAAAGTTGTTAAAGAAACTTCTTACATAACAAATGGTACATTAGCTCCAATAGAGGGCATTGCTTCTATTTCATATCAAAAACAAAATTGTTTACACTTCATGTTTTGTTTCATCATTTAAAATTCTACAAGTATTAGATATTTTCCCTCTGTTTGGCTTGTTAACATACATAGTTAAGGAAACTTTCTTATTTTATAACAAATTTAGTAAACAATGAGAAAAACAGCCAATATTTTCTGTAATTTTAAGCAGATAAAAATCAGAAAATTCATAAAATAATGAATTGGATTATACACAGCATTCAATTTTTTAACAATTTGTTTTATAGAGAAAATAGCATCAAAATTAAAAAAAAAAAAAATTCTAATTTTTTTTTTTCCCTTTAAATACGAACTAGTAGACCCTGTTTCCTACTCACTTCACTAGCAAACTCCCTTTTTTTTCATTTAATCAAGTGTTACAATGATTGCTGCTGTTGATGTTTCTATCCTTCTTGGTCTACAGTAACATATAGACCAAATCCATGAACTCGTGTGTTCTCATGGAAGGAGGAAATAGTGGGGCGGTTTCTGTAGTGATGGAGCACCCGTAGGTTGACATCTGACTTGGCTCGTATCGCTGAAGAAGGAGGGCAGTGACTTCTGGGAGGACTTTTAGGGGGAACTACACCTATGTGCACATCGTATAAAAGAAAATCCGGAAAACCCCCACAAGTACTACAAGGTAAGATGCTGATCATCACAAAAGTTATCGATTCTCCCCTTTTTTTTTTTTAAACAGTGTCTGCAATAAAGCTGCCAGCGGATCGAACCTCAGCTGTAATGTTCACCAGCGGCGTACTTTTGCCACTGAGCCACGAGTGGGTCATGGCTGGTTCTAATACTAATAAATGATGCGCTATTCTTTAAACTGTACTTTTTTATTCTGACACATTTAAATAACAAGAGTGATATCATATATCATCAGGTCAAAAAATTTTAATAAGTCATTGAATATATTTTAAACAACTTTCTTTTCAAATTGTAAGCAAATTTACTGTTATTTTTACCAATATTGGCTATTTTTCATCTTTTTTTCTTAAAGTATTTTACTAAACATTGCATTTAAATTGTTGAATGAACATGTGTGACTGAGAGAAAACTTTTGTTGCTGGCAAAGTTATTATTAAATAAAATAAATATTGCTTAACCTAGGAAGTGAGATAACTATTTAAAATGTTTTTTTAAACTTAATCATTCTATCCTTGAAATCTTCGAGTAGATGTTATGCAAACTACTCAGACAAGAAAAAAAAATTTCAAGGTAAAAAGAAAAATTCCATTCTTAATCGTGAGGCTTCCCGCCCATCTCTTTACTGGCCATTGTCTCCTGTTTGTCGTCCTCCATAAGGAAAATAATAATAATAATAACCTATTGGGAAACTTTACATCAAAAAGTCCCAAGATAGCTTGAAATCCTTTTTTTACTTCGTGGCATAAAGTGATATTTCATATGGTTCAATGTTTCTCATTCATAACACATGCATTGTTTTCCTAACACCTGATCTATCTATATGTATGCTAACTGAAAAAAATATATAACTTAAAATGATAAATAATTCAACATTAAAATGTTTTTGAAATGTAAATTTAAGCAAATCTTTGAAAGTAATTTTCCCCTTCAGTAGATCTCAAACATTGTCTTTGCCTTTTATCTTAAAATTGCTTCTCGCCATTTTTTATCATTAAATGTCATGGTAATTTCTTTATTTCATTTAATTTACTTATAGGATTTATCATTTAAATTGACTGAGTTTGATTCAAATTTGATTGAATTATATATAATTTACTAATCTTTGAAAAAAAAATTTAATTTTTTTTTTTTTATCTGATACATTGAAGAAGTTTTAATTCAGAGGGTATAGTATAGAGATGGGCAAATTACGGCCAGAGGCCAACTCCAGCCCACCGGAAGGTTCTATCCGGCCCGCGGATAGAATTTTTAATTTGCCGGTCCGAGGCAAATTAAATGAAATATGTGGCAGTTGTTTCTAAATATGCCAAAGTTAGAGTTTTACAAATCATTATCGAAAGTAAGTTTCCCAAATTTAACATCTCACGGTCAGAAAATCAGTGCTGTGTTTGCTTCATCTTATATATGGGGCAAGTGTTCTCCACTATGAACCTTAGAAAGAATTATTGAGCATTTAGCCTCGTTCCTTAGAATCAGTACATCTCACTTCGAACGTCAATATAAGGAACTTTTAAAAAAAATGAAATCGCAATTTCATTCATTTCATTAACATATTTAAATTGTAATACATGTATATTTTAGAAAAATAGAAATTTTAGAAAAATTTATCTTGTCTCGTCAATTTTTTTTTTTTTTTTTTTTCGATTTTTCTCCAACGACCGAAAATGTTTGTCCATCCCTGGTTAATTTTAAATTATGGTAAGAAGATTAGTATTACTCGACTTTTCTCACTAAAAATATTCGTTGTAAAGATAAGAAAACAGCTTAAAATGAAAGTTTACAGGAAATGAGATTAAAATTAAATACCAGGTTTTTATATATTCTCAAAATTTACTTATAAATCATTAATGCTTTTAGAGTAATATCTGATTAAATCTCATTGGAAAAGCAATGCATGTAATATGAACATATACTATATTTATTGCATTATATCAATGTATATATACATATATATTTGTGTGCATATATCATCATCATCATCATTGGCGCAACAGCCCCATGGTGGGCCAAGGCTGTCCCCCTCCTACTGGCAGATTTCTAGGCAGGGTATGTTTTCCTTATAAGGGGGTAAAGTTGTCAGTCTTACGCTCAACGCTCTATAGTCATATTAGATCGGGACCTATGGTTTAAAGTGGATTTCGAACCACTACAAACATCCATAGCACCGCCGGTACCGAACCCGAAAACTGTGGCACCTAGCGCTAGTCACTCGGCCATCAGTCCCGTATATCTATATATATTGCATAGATGGCAAATAATTTAGTAGTAATCGATGATTGACAAATATTATTTGATTTTTACAAGGGTGAATAATTTGTTGCATGGAATACTAAATTAATTTATAATTCGTTGATTTAAAATATCGAGCATTTTTTGTATTTCTCTCTGTACGATATACACTGCTTATACTGTAGCCATATTTTTAATTATCTCACTTAAATATAAGTAATATTAAAGTTATGAGGAATATTAACTCTGCGAGTGTGAAAATAATTGTGGACACAGTAATCGGAAATCCCCAATTAGTTTTTACAGAATATTTAAAGTTTAAGAAAAGAAAGAAATAGTTAGTTTTTGTTTTATTTCGTTTAACCTAGTTCGGGAATGGATGAGGGAGCAGGAATGCAACCTTACCCGGCGGCTTTCTTGAATGAATCGTTGGCATCCTTCTCCGTCAACAAATCGCCCACGATTCCCATGTTGCACATCCACTCGGTGCTGGTCTTGCGTGGAATCACCTCTCCCGCGCGCCTCTTGGTCTTCGTGTAACTGAAAAGATAAAAAAAAAAAAAAATGTTGAAAACAAACTTCAACAAAGTGAACAAATTTTAGTACTTACGTATCAACTCTCACCTTTTTTTCAATTCCTTCTATTAGTTCACACTCTCCCTATATATATCTTGTTCAAATTTTAAATCGTTAATAAAATACTTTTTATTCATCCACTCAAGTTCAAATACTTTTTTTTTTTTTATAATTTACTTTTTTTTTAATACGCATACATAACACTTTTAGACGTATTCCCTTTATTGTTTTTCAAGTTCTTTTTTTTTTTTTTTTTCAGTTCCTTCTATTAGCTCACACTCTCCCTATATATATCTTGTTCAAATTTCCACTCGTTCATAAAATACTTTTTATTCATCCACTCAAGTTCAAATACATTTTTTTAAAACTTTGAATGGATGACACTGGATGTTAATACAGTTTTTGTCAAATATTAATTCAGTAATTAAATTTAATTAATTAATTTTAGGGTTTTTTTTTATTTAAGTTGCATTTATCTACCAATAGATGGCGCCAGATAAATTTAAAAAATGAATGAAAATTATTTATAAAGGACTTTCTGCAATATAGTGAAAAAAAAAAAAAGTAGGAATTGACTTTAAAATTTTTTTTTATATTACTTGTTTCATTTCTTGTTGTTGAAAAAATCAAGCAAAAATTATTTAATTAATAATTTAATGTTTAAAACAATCGTTTAATTTGCCTGTTATTGTTTGAAAATATTGTTAAAAATTATTGTAAAGGATTTCAATTTGTGCTGTTTTGGTAGCTCTAAACTAAAATTGTCTCCTTATATATTTTGTTATTTTAAAAACACATTTCGTTTATTTTATTCCCTGATGTAACCTTGCTTCCTCCTACACACACTGGCAAGAGAGTTCCCAGTGGCGTTCAAAAGAAATGTTCAGTCGGCCTCGAGACTCACCAGAGAGGAAGTACAGTGCAACCTGTGCTGCCGCTAAGAAATGTTTAGTTTATAGTCTCTCATCCCGAGATGAAATATATTTAGCACATCCCTATAGTTGGCCTATAGACTCTTACCCGGAGAGGAAGTATATTTCACGCACTCTGAGCATATCCGAGTTTCGGGTTTTTGGTTTAGAAGGGGAATCCTTCCCTGAATCTATAGCTATCTGTCTTGAAATGTGTTAAATATTGTATGTTTCTAATTGTATGTGTACGGTTTTGTGCGTGTGTAAATAAAGCTGTGAGTTCTCACACTTGTGCAGCAAATAGATCAACCCAACCACATTTCGTTACAATCTGGTTTCCCGACCTGCACACCACTCTGATTCATTTCATTTTGAATACGCGCACTAATTTGACATGGCTTACGAAATGTAACATCGCCAAAAAATGAATCTTAATGCATAAACATTAAACTTTTATTACGAGATTTAGAAAAATGGGTACTTACGTATTAACGCCACCGCAGCTACAGATTTGGCGGTTTTTAAGTGGCGCCAATATACACTTAAATTTTTTGTGACAAATCATAAAATATATAAAAGACTTTATTTAAAAATCAAAACAATTTCAAAGTTCAAAACACTTTATTTAAAATCAAAACAATTTCAAAGTTCAAAACACTTTATTTAAAAACAAAGTAGTCAATCGGATTTCGGTAGAAAATGGGCCGATATAGAGTTTAACATAGATTTAAAACAGTCTCTATTTTGGCGCGTTGGCAGCTCTTTATTGACGCATTAGCGCAACTTCTGCTGTGGCGGCGTTAATACGTAAGTACCGAAAAAGGTAGTTATTAAAGTAAAAAGTTTCATAAAGATTTAAGTGAGAAATGTAAATTTGATAAAACAACAAAATTGTTTTCTCGAAAACATAACGTATAGAATGCATTGTTTGTCCGATTCTCATTATATATATATATATATATATATATATATATATATATATATATATATATATATATATATATATATATATATAGTCAGGATTACAGGTATATATATTATAAACTCGTAATCAGGATTATAGGTAAATATATACAGTCAGAATTTCTGTCAGTCATATTGAAAAACACAGCATAGAAAGTTATATTCTACATCTCATCTTTTATATATTTAATTATATCATATACATACAAAAAAATTAATGTAGTTATTTGCCGATATTTTACAAACATTTTTAAAAATCAAATTATTTGTAATTTACTGCTTGTCCGTTAAAAACAACTGCTACTGAAAAGGCAATTATAAATCTGCTAAAAAAGGAATTGTACATTAAAATGAGCAGTTTCCTTAATTTTTTAAACAAATTTAATGAAACCACAAAAAAAAAAAATTTAATTTAAAAAATTTAATTTAAAAAATTAAATTAAAAGTTTGAATTTAAATTTTTAATTAAAATTTATTTAGTTAAAATTTAAAATTATTGCTAAAAATTGAATTAAATTGAATTTAAAAATTTATTAAATGGATTAATTTGAATAAAACAAGTAATATAAAAACAAATTTTTTAAAGTCAATTCCTTCTGTTTTTCACTATATTTCAGAAAGTCCTTTATAAATAATCTTCATTCATTTTTTTAAGTTTATCTGGTGCCATCTATTGGTAGATATAAGCAACTTAAATCTAAAAAAATTAAAATTATGTAATTAAATTTAATTACTGAATTAATATTTGAAAAACTGTATTAACATTCAGTGTCATCCACTACAAGTTCAAAAATGTATTTGAACTTGAGTGGATGAATGAAAAGTATTTTATGAACGATTGAAAATTTGAACAAGATATATAGGGAGAGTCTGAGCTAATAGAAGGAATTTAAAAAGCACTCCCAACAATCAATGTCAACCTAATAATATTTATGGTTACATCAATTTAAACTGATTCCCACTAAAGACAATAAATATTTATAGGTTTAGTATAATTGAACGAATTAATAGTGTTATACTTACTTTCTAAAAAATGTTTCATAAATCTTCCAAAGCTCGTCTTCCGATATTTTTGGCTTTCTGATGGGATGACTGAAATTTGGCTTGCGAGAACAGTACTGCCATTCCGATTTCTGATCATTTAAGTGCTTAATTTCGTCCTTTTTAATTTTTTTTCTTGATGTTCCGCTATTTTAGACCTTAATGGAATGTAAGAATGTTTCAGTGCTGTGCTTCTAGCAGGTTTATTTTTCATTGCTTTATGACGCTGGATCAAAAATTCTTGTAAGCCGAAAGTTCTTTTTGCAAAAAGCTTTCGGCACTAAACAACTCTCTGACTTCCTGGAGCTCCTGTCATTCGTCGATTTATAATATGGATGATATGGTAGTTCATATCCAGGTAGCGCCTCATGTTTGACAAATTTCGGTGAATAGGGAGCATTATTATGATTATTGTAGTGTGTGGGTCCTTTCTTTGATTCCTGATTGTGGTACTGCAATGGCATATTTCTTTTGGCCAAGAAATCATTGCGGTAATTTTGCTTTGGATATTTTTGAAGTCTCAAATCTGATTCAGAATAAGAGCTGTATAGGTCAATTTCGTCATCTTCCTTCCTGTAGGGTGTTCGATTTCTTACATCTTCGGTTTTGATCGAATTGTTATCGCGACACTTTTCTTTCAGTTGCATTTTGCTATTTGTGGATGGTTCATTTGAGGCTCACAGTCTACGTCCGGTATGTCATGGTCCTCTCTATCCTTATGAAAATCAATTTTGTTTTGGGGGTAGCTGTTCATGTCCGGTCTTTGGTCGATACCTGACGGCAGCATGTGTCCGGTCACTTTAGTGTTTTGGTTTTGTTTCGGATTTTTAATGGGTGGTTTGTTTATTTTAAAATAAGTTAATGCTCTTTCTTTTATTCCGGGAACACTCTTAATTTTGTCTTCAAAAGTAAATAGAAGTGCGGGGGCACTCATAGAGAAACAGAAATTAGGGTCAGATCTGCTTAATTGAGTTTTTCTGGCGCCATTGAATGGAATCGTTGTGTCTTCAATAAATTTTCCGTTTTCATTTTCAAACTGTTGAATGGAGGATTAGTATCCTCACAGTATTCTGCATAGAAAGGTTGTAGTTCGTTGTTGTTTTCGACTAGTGAGTAGTCCCCGTTTTGTTTTGGGATAACATGAGGTGTACATGAGTGCTGATAGTAGCTAGAATGTGCAGGAACGTTTAGATTATTTTTGTGCAATTTTTTCTTCTTGTAACGACTCTTCTTCGGATAGCAATCTTCATTCGGAGGAGGATATGAAAATTATTAGAAAAATCATTCCTTTCATTCAAATAAACGTTTGCATTTGGCATTGCTGTATTTCGATAATTTTCCGCGTACATTTCCGCATTATTCATAGCTTCCATTTTGAAGAATTATGTAATATTGCTGTAAAAATAAGAGGACCTGAAAATGGAAAGTTATGCAGTCAAATTAATTTAGAATCATATACATTTGTTGTTGTTTCTTATCCCACTTATTAGACAGCAACATCTAACCCAAATTCTAGAAGCAGTGTGGTCTCATGGAAGGAAGGAAATGGGCAATTTTTTTTATGAGGGTTTTTTTTTTTTTTACTTTTTTACGGGGTAGGATTATCAGCCCTACAATCATAGGTACTTACGTATTAACGCCACCGTAGCTACAAATTTGGCGATTGTTAAGTGCCGCCAATCTACACATAAAATTTTTGTGACAAATCCTAAAATATATAAAACACTATATCGGCCCATATAGAGTTTAACAAAAATTCAAAAAACAGTCGCTATTTTGGCCCATTGGCAGCTCTTTATTGGCGCATTAGCGCAACTTCTGCTGCGGTGGCGTTAATACGTAAGTACCCAATCATATAATACAGGTACGGTTTAAAATGGATTCCAAACCACTACAAATATCCATGGCACCGCCGGGATTCAAATCCGAAACCTGTTGTTCGGAGCGCCAGAGTGCTAGTCACACGGCCATCAGGCCATTTTATATTCATTTAAAAGACGCTGGTATTTACTTATTTCTTTGGTATTTGATCATTTATTTCGCTGTTGATGAATGCAAACCAAAGAAATAGTTATTACAAATGTACATAATCACTTTGTTTATCTAATCCTGATTTGAAATGGTTTAAGAATGGTGAAAAGGTATTTTTTCCCCAAGCCATTACATGACAAATTCTGTAAGTGCTCAGGTTTGCTTTATTTCCCGTACAGGAAGAAATTTGCCACGATTTATGACCTTACTACCAAACATTACCAGACATCAAAATGTCAAACTCTCATTGGCGAAAATTTGTGGGGAATCTAAAATACTATTTGGTTTGAGAATTCGTACAATTAAATATTCGTTTAATTATTACTTTTCTTTTTTATCTGTCGACCGGGACCTACAGTTTAATGAGGATTCCAAACCACTAAAAAACATCCATGTCCCCGTCTGGATTTGAGCCTGAAGCCTGTGATACCAAAGGTCACAGAGATAATTAATTGGCCATCATGCCGCTGTTACTTTTTCATTGCAAAGGATTTTGGTATGCTTGTTGAAATGAAAGTAAGTAGTTTTGTTCGTCTATGCCTCAATTTTTATAACATATTATTATATTTTTATTTACAGATTATATTTAAAATTCCATTTCAAGATTTATTTTCATAGTAAATATTTCAGTATGTTTTCACTAAATCAAAATAAACTACACTGATATCATTAGAAGTAAACCACATTAAAAATCGTGATTTCATAGAAAACATGCCATAACTGCATTTAACGAATTACGAAAGTAAGTAA
This sequence comes from Caerostris extrusa, assembly GCA_021605095.1. NCBI lineage: Eukaryota > Metazoa > Arthropoda > Arachnida > Araneae > Araneidae > Caerostris > Caerostris extrusa. Next base: position 36,238 of record BPLR01021558.1, read on the forward strand.
GAAAGTAAAGTAAAATAAGTATACATAAATAGGAAAACTAAAATAACATGCATATTCTGATATATTTCTTTTGTCTTATTTTAAAAGAATCTTTTTACTTTTTAAAATTTTGAGTACTTTTATTGTGAAAGAATTTGACGTAAAAAGAAATATTCTACGTTTTTTTTCTTATTTTGTTTCAATCCATTCAATTTTTCTAAAACATTTGAAGTAACCTTTCGCATGTAATATTGAAATGAATTTGCACTTATTATCTAATTATTTGATACTATTTTCAAAAGGTACTTATAAAAAGGAATATTACTGTGTAAAAAGAAAAACATCTTATGTCAATAAATACCGAGAGATCAAAAAACAGGACGAACTTTAAAAATGAATAATTCGAAAACGAATCAAGATACAAAGATACGGTTTGCACCAAACGGATGGGAAAAGAAACCGGGTTTTGTGTGGCAACAAAAATAGTTTTGTTGGCGACCAACAGATGGCGCTGTCGGATTTCTGATGTAGGATTATGCAAAGCAACAAGTGACATAAAAGGAGCAACTGCAGCAGGTAATGGTAGTCGTAGCTTGTATACATCGAAATGCTGTTCATAGTGGAGAAAGCCCTCTTAGTTTAACTTTATTATAAGAATTCGGAAAGTGCCATTGCGGCATTGCGAGCATATCGCTACATGAAAGGTATGCGAGATAGCAAAGGACCTAACGTCTTCCGCATTGAAGAAAAGGATGAAGAAATTTGAAGCTATAGGTTCTTTGGCGTCACGTCAAAGAAGTGGACGTCCCTCAACAGCCGTTGCTGTTGCTACGACAGTGAAGCAAACGGTGCAATCCATGTCGGCGGTTGCTGCACATGGGAAGTGCAGTGCTCGAGAAGTTTCGAGGCAGACAGGAGTATCGTACGGTAGTGTCTGGAAAGCATTGCGAATAACTCTGAAACGGTATCCCTACAAGTTACAACATAAGCAAGAACTGAAACCTCTTAACTTCGACTCTCGCCGAGGTTTTGCGAATTTGGTATTCAATAAGATGGAAGAGCAGCACGATTGGCTTCACACTGTGTTTTGGACAGATGAAGCGCATTTCACGCTCTCTGGCGCTGTTAACACCCACAATTGCCGAGTGTGGACCACAGAAAATCCACATGCATTTGTTGAGGTACCCTTGCAACAGGCTAAAGTGACAGTCTGGTGTGGCTTCACAGCTGATTTCATAATTGGTCCATTTTTTTTCGAAGAAGTCACGCAGACGGGTTTCAAAAGTTTCTGTCACTGGTCAGCAATATGTAGCACTTTTACAGAACAGCATTATTCCAGAACTGCAAGTGCGACAGGCACTCCAAACAGTCACCTTTATGCAAGATGGAGCAAAACCTCATATTGCTCTGCCTGTGCCTGAGCTACGCTCAACATTTGGGAGGATCGCATTATCAGTCGCTACTTTAATCACGCATGGCCTCCAAGATCGCCCGATCTGACACCCTTGACTTTTGACTGTGGGGATTCTTGAAGTCAAAAGTGTACCGCTACCAACCGGCATCACTAGCAGCACTGAAAGATGCCATCCGCCAAAATGTGTCTGCCATAACGCCAGAAATGCTACTAAATGCTGAGAACGATGTGGTGACTCGTCTCACAGCTATACTTCTGAATGATGGATAGCACATTGAATATTTTCTATAGTACTCATTAACTGTAATTAAGCTGACTTGTAAGTTGTGCACATATTTTCATTTGTAAATCATCTTTTGGTGCAATAAAACACTATAGCGTCATCTGTTGGTCGCCAACAGAACTATTTTTTTTTTTCGTTGCCACACAAAACCCGGTTTCTTTTCCATCCATTTGGTGCAAACCGTATCTTTGTATCTTGATTCGTTTTCGAATTATTCATTTTTAAAGTTCGTCCTGACTTTTTGATCACCCGGTACATTATAATCTCAAAAACATAAATTTTGGTAATTAGTTAAAAAAATCATTTAGATAGCTAATGTATATTGTGGATTAGTCATTAGTCATATCATATGTAAGAAAATTTCGTATTTGTTATTATGTGTTGTGAGTTAATATTTCGAAAGTTATTTTGACAGTGTCTTATAAACCTGAAAGTTTTCTTGAATAAAATAAAATGCTCCATATCTAAATGAAAAAACAGTACAAATGCACTTATACAGAGTACAGATTTTGGTCAATATTTCATCGCTGTTTTTATCTATAAAATACCTCATTTTCCAAAAATAAATTCAAAATCAATTTTATTTGCCAAATTGATGCCAACCTACACAATACATGAACCATTAAAATGCATATGTAATTTAATCCACAGCTTTAATGACACTAAAAATCACCAAATTTGGCGAATTTATGTATTTATCAATTTTTTTTCCATTTTTGAACTATGCATACATTGGAAATGCTAGATTTGATGTGTTATGTCAGTAAAAAGTTAAATCAGTATAAGTTTGGTTCTTTTTTTGCCAAATTGAACTACAAAACTATTTGAACCATTAAAAAAAAAGTAGTTTAGTCCACCGCTAAACTTAAATGCTATTTAAAAAATCACCAAATTTGGCGAATTTATGTATTTATCAATTTGTTTTTCTTCTTTTGAACTATACATATGTTGGAAATGCTAGATTTGATGCGATATGTCAATAAACTTTCGTCGCTATATGTTGTTATTAAATTAAATTAAGTTATGAAAAATAAAATATCAAACAAATTCGTATAGTACATTTGCAATAAAAAAGAAAAATCTATGGAAAAATTCTTTTTTTTTAACACATTTAAATTTTAAAAAGCACTACATATATTTGAATACAACAAATAGTTAAGATCACGGTCTGCAAAATATGCAAAAAAGAAAACAGTCAGGAAATTTTAATTAAGAAAAAAAAATTTCTCGAAGTAAACAAATTTGATATAGGAGTTCATTAGTAAATAAATGTAATAAACGAGTTCAAAAAGAAATTCAAAATCAGTTTTGTTTGCCAAATCGAGGCCTACCTACACTATATTTGAGCCATTAAAAAATTGTAGTTTAATCCACAGTTTTAACGCCATTTCAAAAATCACAAAATTTGGTGAATTTATCTATTTCTCAATTTTTTTTTTTTTTCCTCTTTTTAACTAGGCATATGTTGGAAATGCTAGATTTCATGCATTATGTCAGTAAACTTCAGTCGTTATATGTTGTTATTAAAATAAATTAAGCGGTTAAAATCTAGGATACTGTACCCTGAGGAAGTCGCCAATCTTGCAACCGTGAATATTTCGCCAATTTTCAGCCAATTTCTTTAGGGTTGCAATACTATAATTAGAGGAATTCGTAGCTTCATTTTCCAAACAATATAATGACTATTTATTGTTATTGTGATTATATTATTATTTGCAGAATACTTATTTGCAGTAAATAAGAACAGAAATATATATTCTTTTAAATTAGTATTCCAATAAATTACTGATTATTCCGAACTTATTCGTACAACGCACGTCGGTCACTGATTCAGAACATAAACAATATTTATGAAGTTGCCACTCAGGAAAGTAAGAAACAAAGAAAACGATTTTTTTATTTTTTAATAACTTACATTTTATTCTTAAATAATTAATTTCCTTTTTAAAGATGTTCGTTTAGTTAGGATTTTGTGATAACCGTAATTAGAATTCGCTCATAATATTTGAAGCTTTAGCT